>JBAIZL010000004.1:118817231-119109731 GCA_036971475.1 Prosapia bicincta | reverse complement strand
AAATGGGCAGAGAAGTACTGCCTCATCCCCCTTACAGCTCCGATTCCATTTCTTTGATCCATTGAACTCTTTCAATTAAATGGCATTAAATGACAAGAAGTTGCAGGTTAACGCGGAAGCCTCTGACGTCTAAAAATGTTTTGCGACCTGTATAAAAAAGTTAGTTACCCGGTGTGAGAGGTGGATGAATAATTATAGTCATTACGTTGAAATATCGGAAAAGACTTGTTTTGTAAAAATAATCGTTTTCTTCCAGGTCAGTTCGTCTCTTTAATTATTTAATGGTCCTCGTAGATGGCAAGGTATCTGGATTGATACCACACGGAGTGGCAGTGGTATTACTCTGTGTGTTGGGAACGTGCTTTTCATCGCATAAACACAGATTTGCGACAGATTTATATCTCCTGCCTTACTTGTGGGCATAAAGACGGCATAAACAGAAAAATCTTTATGGCAAGTGTATACAGATTTACTGGGCAGTTACCTTACAATCTTATCACAGGCGAACAGCGGTTTAATCCTAATGGTTGTATTTAATGTACAGAATGAAAAAACAAGTTCCCTGGACAAGACTGTAAAAACAACTCTGTAGCATTTGAACCACTAAGCACTGAACAATAGAATGTAATCAATAATTAATTGTCCGTTCTCTTCAGAGTCCATTTGGTATTGAAGGTTTGTTTATTCTTTCAATGAAAGATTGTAGAAGAAATACTCTTTCTTAAAAATATAGAGAATATAATGTTTTCAGAAAGTCTTTGTCTACACTCGGAACAATGCAATTACATTACAATATTTTCTTTCTTATTTTCTCATATCAAGCAGTTTTATTCTTAGAAACAATAATATTTACAAAGATTATCTTTTAACTTTATATATTTTTCGTTCTGTTTTATTCATAACACATTTAAATTCATTATCGAAATCTTGTTGCTGTTCATGACGAGCTGGTTGTTATTAACTTATCACCCTCACATACATGAACAAAGTCACAAATAAAATAGCACACTAATTCAAAAAAGCGGGATACAATGTAGCTTACAGAACAACAAATAAAAGCCAAACGGCTATTAGATACAGCATTAATAACAATACCAACACATACAATAACCTAGGAATATGTTACTGCAGTTGCAATAACTTCTATATTGGACAAACAGGCAGATCTTTCGCCGAAAGAACACAAAAGCGCACTGCACACTACTATTGAATCCACCTTCGCAAATCACCTCATGACAGTAAACACTCATGCAAAAGCATGAAAAATAACATGAGCATCCTTCATACATGCAACGAAGGCCATAAATTATACACACTAGAACAGTATGAAATATATAGACATAGCATCGCACATAAAAATGACATCCTAAATGAAAAAACACGGCACAGATCACACATACTCTTCGATCACATCACTTCTAACTTTCAAAAAAAAAAAAATGGTATCGAGGAGGCACAACTAGCGTCAAAAATACAAGGCTGAACAAGTAAGACGAAAACGTTGCAAAAGTGTAATAACATATATTCAAATTATATGGCAAGTTGAATAATTATAACTTTTTAGAAATCTGATATTTAAAAATATTCTATTAGAGTAAAAATGGTAGCTAACCCTAATATCCCTGAAATATGATAGATACTATATTTTTCTGGTAGCTTGCAAACAAATTTGAAAAAAAATATTTTTGCTATGTAATTTTTAGAATGTTGAATAGGTTATATTGAGTAAAAATAGTATAAATATACATTGTACGCTGAGTAAATACATACATTACGGCGTGTATGCACGTGCGCGTGTGTGAAAGTGTCTGTTTTCTTTCCTTACCGTTTTGTAGTACAGTATTTATTAAAGAAATTAACGAGCTAAAAAATAATAGTTCTGGTATATTAACCTACGAAATGTTCCCAGTTTACATTGTATATTTTTATATGATTATAAGTTGCGCTGAGTATGAAACATCTGAAACTTTCATCCATATATAGATTCGGAGTGTTTAATAGTTTAGCAAAAATATATTGCGTTTTCCCTTAGTTTTTTTCTTCAGATAATCAGCATGTTATTTAACTAAACCTAACCAAATAACAACTGTTATTCAAATTACACCATATAGTCTCTTAAAACCACATTAAAACTGCTATGTAAACAAAAAACTTGGTAAACATTAATGACAGCAATTTAGACTACTGGCAGGCTGTCGGTTTCGATAAAGAAAAGTATAAAGGGTTCTGTCATTATAACAGCATGTTTAAGGTTTGACGCATTAAACTACAACACGATGCCAGTGATTGCTCAGTTAACCTTAGACATTTTTTTGTATTAACTTGGCTAGAAAACCACAATTAACTAATATATGGCATACACTTACTGATTAATGTATGACATACGCATACAAAACACTACATTCACAGACTGACATAGACACCGATCTAAAATCCTATACTACATAAAAAAAGCAACAAACCTAACACAGTAGAAAACTACGAGATATATAAACACCATAAATACTATCCACAACACATTCTAAATGACAAAACACGCTCACAATCAAACACTATACTTGAGCACATAATTAACAACTACTCTATGAACAATAACACACCACAGACTCACACCAATACAACACACCTGAATAACAGTCTTGTCAGTAATTCACAGCATTGATTAATGCGCTGACCAAGTGCGAAACCCCTCTGCAGAATAAATCAGTAAGTAGTGATTTCTTTGCCAAATTAATACAAAAAGTGTAATTTATACAAAACTTCAAGATGTACCTCACAAAAACTGCAATTTTAAACCTTAGACTTTATTGTTGAGAGTAGCAACAGAGTTGTGGAGGACATGAAGTTAATGCAGAAATATTACTTTCTAGATATCTCGGCAGACGCATTACGAGATTTTTCCTAATCGAGCTGTAAGTAACAGATGTGTGAAACGCTCAAGAACGTTTTGAACGAAAAATCTTGTTAATGATGATGATAATGATGTGTCCATGATGGATCCTCTTCAGATAAGACCGTAGGCGTGGATAACAGCTGTAGCAATCTGGGCTATATTGTCGCCATAAAGGTTCTCCTCCGAACATAAAGCTCCAATTCTGAATGAGTCAGTAAGGATTCCCGGACAGTTGGAAATGTGTTGGCGTTGGCTCTGTATCCAGGCAGGTATAGCAGTTTCGGCAGGGTTATTCAGCCTCTAAATCAGTGTCCATTTCTCTGTGATGGACAGTTCATAGTCTGACTATGGTTTTTTATGAGTTTTCATTGATGTTGCAGAGCTGGTTGCTTCATTAGAATTGCATTCCGTGATACGAAAACAATCGTTCGCACAGTATGAAAATATTTAAAGCGACAGCTTAGCAAAACGATCGTCCTTAATACTTTCTCCAAAATGGAGTTTACTATTATCCTAATTAACCGTCATGATAAAGAATTATTGTTGATGTTATAATTATTGAAATTAGTAAATTGTTGATTCTGTTGGTGAAATCATATATATTTAATACATCTTCTCTCGTACAACGTTTTCAGTGTTGTATAACGTTTCTAAACTGGTTCCATGATTTTACAGTATTCCCTACAATTTTTGCAACTTTCACCCCCCTCACAATTTAACTTGTCGAGAGCACCCCCTTAGTTTTGACACATTAAGCTTTTTTCCTACAGTACTGGTTGTTATTTTTGTAACTACGATTGAAACAGATATTTTCAGCATCGTTTACATTATTTTTATACCCATAAATGGGAAATAACTCTCGACAATTACGTATTCTCAAAGAAGCTTATAAAATGAAATGCATGATGAAAATTAATTTTTAAAATCTGTTAATTAGTATAAACAATTTCGGGTTCCATTCGATACAATTTGACTTATTTATAAAAACCGGAACAGTTTGTGTCAAAATTTAAAACCGTGCTCATAAATTGAAATAATTTAAATAAACTGCGTAAAAATTTTACAGCAATTCGAAATTTATAAAAATATTTCATAGTTTTGTAACACTATTTGTACTCCGAAACATTTTTAATAAAATTGCTTATACTCCGAAAGTTAAACATACAGTTTCACGATGGGTAAACCAAAAATTTAAATAATGTACACTTGTGGAATAATTAGAGCAAAAATTTAAATAAAGTACACTTGTGGAATAATTAGCTAAAAAATTTTGACCAAGATAAACAGTTAAAGATTTGTTCAATTTTAACCTACAGATTGAACCTGTGATTGACTGCTTGAGTAATAAGAAGGAACAAAACATGCAAAAGGGCTAACATACTGTGAAGATAAGCTCTGTAAGTCGGCCTTGAGGAGTATTGATTTCTCTGGGAAATAGAAGGGCAGGGAATATTTCTTTATTTCAGCATTACAAAGTTATAAATAACAGGACACGCAGCCGTCTCGATTCCAGTGAACGCTGATTCATCAAACGCTACTGTAGTGATGACTGTTATATTGGATGCAGATTGTAAAGCTGGGGCGTTACCTGAACCTGTTTAACATTCAGGGAAAATGCTGACAGTTTTGAAATTTACTATTAATTTTCCTGTCTAAAGATCTGTTACAACTTAATTTTTTTTAAATTTGAGGATGATTTTTTTAAACAACTTTAACTACATGTTAAAGAAATTAATTGAGAGTAAAACGTGTTATAGAGTGTATGGCTCCCAAGACATAGCAAAGGACTTTGTCGGCCAATGCACAGTTGCTTACTTGTTATTTAGAGCGGTGGGAGATCCGCTGATATAGTATTTTTTCGAACTTCTCTGCTATATGTTGGTACATATACAGTGGTTCACCATAACCACTGTTGCTAAGTCATTCAGTGAGGAGAGGAGGTTTGCGGACCCCCGAGGTTATACTATCTGCGGATAGAATATGGAACATGACTTTTGGTGAAAGACCTGGATCTGAGGAGACGTTTTGTTCACCACTCTGGCTTAATGCTGAACCTGTACAACTGCCTGACGTCTGCCTCCATTAGTTGGCGAACTTCCCATCTGCGCTTCTCAAGTCTCTTGCTATGTCTCGTGAGTTCATGGTACAAAGCACCTATTGCTTTCTAAAATGGTTCGGAACAGTTCTGCTTCGGATAAGCGTTCTGTCGAAACTATGCTATAACGTCTCCTTTTTCCAGAACGACGAATCCATTATAGCATTTCTTTAGTCATCCTTTCCATCTACGTTTTCTTATTCGTTTTCTTACATGGAGGTGTAAAAGGTATACATCTCTTTATGGCTCCGTTAGAGAGGGGGTCTATGTACGGTACGATACCCTTCACATGAGATGTCACTCCTTATATTCTCTAGCGTTGCATTTTCACCCCTACTTCAATCCTACCAAAAAAAAAAATTATTTACAACCCTCTATTTCTTTCATAAGTTATAATGTTCACACCATTTCATTGCGTTAAAACTAAAAAATAAATCTTTTTAATAACTTTCGATTTTATTAAGTAAAAATAAAAGTTTAAAGTTTCATACAAGTTTAATTTTTCATCATTTAAATATCAACTGAAGGCTTTAAAAAGATTTCACATTATTAAAGACATAGATATTGCTTTAGAATATCAATACTACACTCAAACAAATATTGTTATATTTAATGAAATTTTTCTGCATTCAGTTTTCCGCTGCACTATCGTATTTCGTTTATTCGTAATAATTATAATCTATTAGGTTGGTAATCTTCGGAGTGTTAATATTGTAAAATAACTTCTTTTGCGGTTGTATAGGTTTGGGGTTTTGGAAACGTCCTTGTCAAACGAAATATGTACTCAAACCTCTGTTTAGGTTTGAGATTTATTCAGAATTCCTCGTCAAGCTCTCTTTCCAGATTTGGAGAATATTTTATGACGATTAAATTCATCCTCAACGCTTCGCTCGGCATATCCCTGAAACTCGAACCTCTGTATGTTGCGCTGAACAATCTCAGTTCAAGGTATACAAACTTCATTTCTCAAACTTATTATTAATAACAAAACGCCACGCTGATCTTATCGCTGTGGCATTTGCATAAAATCTGCAAATCTTTACATATTTAGTTGGCATTGAAACAAACACGAAAGGTCACAGAGTACAGCTTTAACATTTGTAATCTAGTATTACCTTTGTGTTTGAGGATATTTTAATTAGAAAAACCAGCGAACGAGGAATAAGAAACCTTTTGTTCACAATAAATCTTTTTTATTAACGTCTATTCACGTCGGTTTGTGTTCTCAACAGTCCACTTTCTGATGGCATAAGGAAGTGGATAAATAATTAATTACTATAGTGTTGCGCATTGTACTAAAGTTAATTGTAATGTGTTACTTTGTAAACATGTCCATTGTATTTCTTACAAAACCGTAAAACAAAAGAACTGTACCGCCTGTACAACTATATAGGCTACAAACGGTACAATATCTGGTTTGAAATGGTTAAAGAAAACTTTCTAGTTAGAAAAAGATAGGACTATGAGGAAACGAGAATTTTTCCTAATCTGTTCTCTTTTCAAATTGCTTAATTATTAATATAGAATTGAAGTGTTTGGGGAATCGAAACAACTGTGTACTCCTGCTATCCAGAGGGTACGAATCAGAAACTCGGTAATATACCAGGGGTGCAACCGATGTTTATCCGCTTGAGGCCCGCGGATAGAAATTTTCTACTATTGAAAATGGGAATAAATATATATATATATATATATATATATATATATATATATATATATACTGTGTGTATGATATCAGGAAACCTATCTACGATCGGGTCTTAGTTTGATCGAGTCCGAAATTTTATACATTATATTTCGCGTATAACGTGGATTATCATTTGGCAAAAGAGCTTTTAAAATACTCCTTCTTTTAATCCTAGAGAATGGATCCCCTTGCATAAAAACGGAGATTCCTAGGTCGATACCAACATAAACAAAAGTTGCCTCTGTGATTTATGGTCTAATGCTTGTCTAACTGGCAATTGATGTATTTGCATAGTAGGCCTACATCCAAGTTGACTCTTGCTTGAGTCCAATGTAATTCTGGGAATACAAACTTCAAGAAAATTTTCAAAAACTTGATCATAACGATTTTTCAAAAAAATGTCACTTAGTCCATTGGATTACTGAGTTTAACCTCCAATATACCAATATTTGTGAAAATTTTTAAAGTAGCGTTAGATGTTTAAAGGTTTTTGAAAATTTGATAATGAATTTTCAAAAAATTTTCACTTAGCCCTTTGGATTGCTATGGTTGAAAATCGCCTGTATATCTTTAGTGATATACCTTAGACTAGTTTTCGAGAAAAATTTTCAAATATGTATATACACAATTTTTACTTAATAAACTTTAAACTTAATAATAATGATTTTTCAGAAAATTTTCACTTGACCCGTTAGATTTATGAAATTAATTACCCACTTTATACCAATTATTTTGAAAACCTTTAAAGTACTTTCCGACGGTAAACAACTTTCGAAAACTCAATGACAACGACTTTTCAGAAAATGTTCTCTTATTAGAAAACTCCCTATATACAAATTTTGGGGAAAATCCTTAGAGTAGTTTCTGACAAAACGTTTACAAATACATACATACATACATACATACATACATACATACATACTTAAATACATACATACATACATATGTGTGTGTGTGTGTGTGTGTGTGTGTGTGTGTGTGTGTGTGTGTGTGTGTGTGTGTGTGTGTGTGTGTGTGCGTGCGTGCGTGCGTGCGTGTGTGTGTGTGCGTGCGTGCGTGTGTGTGTGTGTGTGTGTGTGTGTGTGTGTGTGTGTGTGTGTGTGTGTGTGTGTGTGTGTGTGTGTACACAATTTCAAAATGGCGATTTCGAGATGAATTTTCAGCAAATTTTGACCTAACCAATTGGATTTTTGAGGGTAAATACCTCCTATATACCAATTGTGGTTCAAATCTTGAAAGTAATTTAAGAGAAAAAAATTACAAATACAAATATATAGAATTTTTTTAAAACTGATTATGACGATTTTATAGCTTATTTTGACTCCCATTTGATTTTTGAGGTTAATAACCGTTCTATATACCAATTTTGATTAACATCCTTAGAGTAATTTCAGAGGAAACAATTACAAATAGGCCTACATATACATACAATTTTTCCAAAACTGATAATGATGATTTTTCGGCAAATTTTGATTTAACCCATTGGATTCCTGAGGTTAAAAACCCCATATATACCAATTTTTATGAAAATCCTTAGAGTAGTTTCCAAGAAAAAATTTACAAATACATAAATATATATACAATTTTTCGAAACGGATGATGACGATTTTTTAGCATATTTTGACATAGCCCGTTGGTTTCTGAGGTTAAAAACCCCCTATATACCAATTTTGGTGAAAATCTTTAGAGTAGTTTGCGAGAAAACATTTACACATATACATGTATACAATAATTATTAGTCGTTTAAGAATATTAGATATATATCGTGATTGATGAGATTTTCCCCATTATTGTAGGCCTAGTTGAAATAAAAAAATATGAAAATCGTTAGTTAAATTAAAAAGTAAACAATTAATGGACATAATTTAAGTTTTGCATAACCAGGCTGCTGCAAGGTTAAGACTGACTGTGGAGTCACTCTTGCAATACAAGTGGATGTGAGCACATGACTGACTCATTGTGCGACAGGAAAAGATGACGGTGCTGACTGGACACCAAGTCTTGCACTGGGTAGTATTTGTTTTGGCAGAGTTTAAGTTTTTCAGTGCTTACAACTGCTTAAACCATTTAGAGGACCAAAAATTGGTCTTGAAGCACACTTCTTGTTTGCAGGTAAAATGGGTTATTCAGATATTAGTAAAATTACCTTTAGCGGTAGGGTTTGGCAAGTACCTATGTGGAAAGG
This sequence comes from Prosapia bicincta, assembly GCA_036971475.1. NCBI lineage: Eukaryota > Metazoa > Arthropoda > Insecta > Hemiptera > Cercopidae > Prosapia > Prosapia bicincta. The sequence goes on along the minus strand of JBAIZL010000004.1, from coordinate 119,100,871 downwards.
TAACTTGCAACCCGCCACGGGTTATGTAAAGATATGATTTGCCACTCCTTATAATATGGTTGTGGACCCCTGGCAGGGATGGCTAAGTAGCGCCAAGCACCTGGTTTTATGGGGTTCCAGACTGATTTTAAAGACATTAGAATGTTGAGTTAATAGTGTAAAATATAAAAATATGCTTTGGTATAGGTTATAGGATATAGGTTGAACATTATACGTTGAAAATATTTTGCGTAACTTTTATTGATTCATATTATTTCTAATATGACGCCTAACATACCATCCACGTATTGCCTACAATTGGCTTATTGATGTATGAGTGGAACTAGTTGTGCGGCTTTCGTCTTCACTGGAAATATTGAAGTTGCCCTTCAGGGTAAAGAAGCTGGCCAACCCTTTTCTAGAGGACTGTAAGCCTTGTCCATGGGTACTCCGACCACTTCGGCGGATGTTTTATACTATACGGCGTCTCAGATTAAGTTGAAGAAAGCCAGGTAGCTGGGGGATTAGGATCGGCCTGGGCCTATGAATAGGCTGGGACAGCCCGGCGAGAACATCCCAGTAGTGACGCATTGATGATTACTCCACTTAAAAACGTTAATCTAATAAATACGCATTATATGGGGAAAACGTTGATACGGTTTTCATAGTTAAGATTAAACAAACAAATGCGTGTTTGTCTCATGTTAATTGGCCAACTTGAAGTGGGATTACCGCGTACGCTTCGTATAGCGTAACTTTCCTTCGGTATAGGTAATGCCACTTAAAGTCGGCCGATTAACATGAGACAAACACGCAATTGTTTGTTTAATTTTAACTAAGAAAACAGTATCAACGTTTTTTCCCATATAATGCGAATGTATTAGATTAGCGTTTGTAAGTGGAGTAAGCTAGATGTAGTAACACTCCTAAGAAGTGTTTTGCTAGTTATGTTTTACTTTTAAAACAACTGTTACCTCGTAGCTATATTGTATTATATTGCTCTGTTTTATGGAAAAAGCATTATTTTTATAAAATTTTGTGTTTATTTTTACTAAAGTTATTTTTTGTATTTCTTCAAAGTTTTTATAATTTTGGGCAGCCAGCGCAAAGTTCTATTATTTTGTCCATGTTACTTAACACTTTCTGCTTCATTAGATTTTATTTTTTATTTTGTTACGTCCGGAATGCCGATAATTATGAAACAATTATTGTTATACACCGCAATAAATACTTCAGATTTATCTATACTTCACAATTGCGGTTTTAACGCTTTTACGAGCGGGATTATCCGTAAATATTCTTGTACAATAATGAGTTCTGTTTTCAAAAAAAGATTGTACGAAAATACTACCTGCAAAGACTTTAAAAAATAAATTCATTTAATTTGAAATATTTGTATGTTTGCCACAGCTTTTAGTATTAAATACAATATATGATGATAAGGATATAATTAAAAATGAACAAATTTTTTTAGGAATAAAACTAGAAATATTGTTCCCATGGTTAACCAATTCGTGTATGAGGACCATTTTCTCGATTACTTGATAACCCAGAGAAAGATAGAAAAAGATTTTAAATATTAGGTAGAAATAGGTCACATGCATGAAATCAAAGATAAAGAGGAGGGTCGTGACTTCATGTGTGCAGAGGCGATTGAATCAACCTATTCTGCACTATAATCAAGGTTAGGTTAGGTTATATCGAGGTCATAAAAAGATATATTCTTTTATAAAAAAACTCTTTTATAAAGTAAGATATCGATCGACATAAACAGAATCGTGTATCTGGGCGCTATTGTCAGGCAGATACCACGGATTTAGTAAACAATTTGAAGCAACTGTGTCGTAATATTTGACTTTAAATAAATAAAACCTCCTAACCACAAAATGTTTTTTTATTTAAACTCGAAATTCTTAATATAATCAAATTCTCTACTGTTAGGATTATTTGTATTTATTCTAGTACATTTTTCTACCTTTCATAACATTACAATATTTTCCTTTGTTGACGCGTATTAGGAGTACTATTTAGGTTTTGAAAATGGAGTCATTCCGAAACGCGTCGACAAAAGGAAATATTGTAATGTTTAAAAAGGCAGAAAATTTACTCGAATATATACTTTATTTAAACAGTTATGTTGATTTTTACAAAGCAATCGTCCTCAGAAAAAACTATTACAAAAATAATCTTTCATTTGTTTTTGTAATAATTTCCTTTGAAGGTGATTGCTTTACATTCGAAATGTACATAAGCATTTAAATAAAGAGTTTTATTTGTGGTGAAGAGGTTTTATTTATATAAAATGGATGTATTTGTCTATTCGATTTATTTAAGTAATTATTTCTCACCGTGAAAGAAGGGGAAATAATGCAGCCGAGTAAGATCGCCTGAATATAGAATAAGGTAACATCGGTCGACAATAACAAGATGCATTCATTCGCCAGCTTCTGGCAGCCATTTTGAACTTGTTTCTTGCGTTGAAGAAAGTATTAATATTTCATAGGGTTTCTGCGCGATGCTGATTAGAATAAAAACAAACTGAGCAGAATGTAGTCATGTTCAGGTAAACCTCTATTCCATATTCAGAGTAGAATTTAGATTTTGGAATGGAACCGTAGTCGTGAGAAAGTTTACAAAAATATTATGTATTAACCTAAATCCCTTCAGGGCTATTGTTTAATTACTTGAAGAGATGCCCTGTCTGCGAAAATTAGTTTCGTTTGGGACGTATAATCCAAACTAATTATTCAAAATTAGAATATTTTACTTTTTTAGAACAATTTTTCCAAATAATAATATTTTGCCTTTTTATACGAATCTAAAAATAAAATTTCCATGTTGGAATAAATTATTTCGTAGGTTAAAATTACTGTTAGAGAGAGAAAATAAATTTATAAATGTAGAGTTTTTGTAGAAACAATAGGAACTCTAATTTTACTATTTATGCAATCGTATATTGGATCATTTATTTTTTTTTAAGGTGCTACTTCATTTTTCAAATTTAACAGATAAAATTTATTATAATTTGTTAAAATTTTGAGTTATGAAAAAATTCAAGTTAATTTTAATAGGTCTTTCAAAAACTAATTGTTACCTTTGTGTCCTTTAGCTTCATCATGAAAATTTTAGCATTTTATAGCAATAAAACTGATTTAATTGCTATATTTTTTATAGATTATTGTTACACTTCGATAGTTATGTTCTGGCTACTCGTGTGGAATCTATATTCTTGCATTACAGTATACTTCAAAAACATTAGGACATAATTATTCCAACAAGATCTTTAATGCCATCAGACATGTTGCAACGACTATGCTGCCAACATCACTGGCGAAAATACAGGTTTTTTCAAGATGAGTTTTAATGATTTATAGGTGAGTAAGTGTTAGATGCATCACAAAATGACTGAACTATTGTATATTCATCTCTGCATCCATTCGATAGGGTGGAACGTAAACGCAGTTTCAGGTGGATCCATCCGTCAATTCAACCTCCATCCTTTGGCGGGAGAAGATATTTTACACGCACTTGTATTTTGAACAGTACTAGGTAGAGCAAAGAGGTATATTTACCATCTCTCACAAAAATAATAACAGGAAACATTGAAAGAAATATCGCAGTCCCTGACACCATTAACGAAACCTCGTTGTCAGGTCTCAACATACAACGATAGATCATTTCTCAATATCTAATTTAAGGCTAAATTGTCAGTCTTTTAAAACAATTCTGTTTCAAAAACCTATCTTGTTAATGTACATTTGTAATAATTACATGAAGTGAGGACTTACATCAGAGAGTATGAAACAAACTAATATTGTAATAACTGGCGATCTCGCAGTTCTTTCGCCTTTAGTGCCTCACCTCAGTTAAGGCGACTATAATGATTACGTTTAAGCCTATGTTGCAGGATTGCACCACCGTAATGCTGTAACTGGTTGACTAGGAAATGTAGTTTGGTAAATACCTTTACAATATGTAAATATTTATGTATGTATACAATAAAATATAACATACTACTAATAATATTATAATATAATATAATTCATAATTATATTATAACAGTAATATATGTTATTTATCTAATAAACTACATAAAACACATTTTGAATCACATTGTTCTTAAACGCAGTTTCGTCGGACTGCCCTCACATCTCAGAACTCTGTTCCTTTCCATTTTTCGTCGACATTTACACTGCTATTGTGTACATGTGCGTGCGAGCATTCGTGTAGACGTTGTGTATGTATTTGAACTTTCATGTGTAGCTAGATAGATCTTATATAAGAGTATTAAATTATTTATTTACTTTAAAAAACTTGTTAGGTTTTACTTCTTATGTACCAGAACCTATTTCTTTATTTTATTAACATTGGGTAAAAATATTTCTTAAAAGTTGTCATTCATGTTTCGCATAACTAACTTTGTGATATTTTTCAGGTAAGTGAACTCATCGCTTTGTGTTCTTCTCCACAAGGAAACCCATAACTGTATTGTTATTGTGAGTGTCGTATGATTCACTTTGTCTTTAGTATTTGTTATGTTCATTTGTATTTACTGTATTTAGTTATAATCTAGTATAATGCGAATACGATTTGTATACAAATTCTACACTCTGCATTAACCTGGCTGCTGTTCCACCTGCAATTAATTCCGGCCTAACCACTAACCCGGCCAATATTTGCACTGACATTACAGTCTCGATAATTCGAGGTAGATGGGACCGAGATATGATTACACGGAAGTACGTTCCTGTCCATTAGGCAAAATAGGAGAACTTTATATGAACATTTCTTGGAAGCCCATCTCTTTTTCTTTGCATGCCGTAAGACATAAACATTTCTTTGAAGCTCGACTCATTTCCTTTCCATACCTTATTGATATAAACATTTTTTGAAAGCCCGGCTCATCATTTTCTTTTAAATAGATAAAATAGGCTCACATAGAAATAGGCTTGAATTATACGGAATGTCGAAATATCGGATCCCGGATTTGCGAAACTCTACTGTATTATTGTAATGAATGTTATAATTCTTCCGGCTTTAATGACCATAAAAATAAGTCTATATTTACAGAAGAGACTTGAAAACACTAACAAGCAATAAGATTGGTGAATTTCAATAACAAATATAATTGTCTTTTCTAATTTAACCCTCCCGTCGACGATTCGAGAGTTAACAGATACATTGTTAGTCATTATTAAGGCGAACTTATTTGTTATACAAATTATTATGAATGCAATTTATTAATGGCAATTTGTATAAGCAAAATTGTACTCTATAGGGATAATTATCGTGAAAATCGTGAAATGGTGACAGGAAGATTAACTGGATTTTCTCCTTTCAATTAAAGTCTTTTTGGTCGTAAACAATATCGTTTGAAAAGTGATACAGAATTTCTCTGAAGAGGCTTGTGTACTATTTTATGTAGCATGCTGCAGCCCACATAATATTGAAAGAGGAGTTTACAGGCTACAGACTTGTACCAATTGTTATTTTTAATATTAATATTATTATCAGTCTAACAGCTGATATAAACTATCACATTGCGTGTGTCTGTGTCTACGAAAAAAATTGGAAAGTTTCAATCTGTGTTGAACACTGATTTAATGAGAACCAGTGGGCATGGAGAATCTTTTGCTGTGATTGTAATGTGTAAAGCAGCCCACAAGTGGCGTGGAACGCACAAGATATTGCAGATGAAAGTCGTGTGCTAACTGTCGTTTCAGTGAGTAGAGACGAAGAAAAGCGGCAAAGTTTAGTACTTCCACGCTACAGAATGCGAGCAAGTAATGGGAAAGTTAAGTTCAGAAATTTTGAATGACTAAATCAAAACCGCATCCGGCAGGGAAAATAGATATCTGCAGAACGAGTGACTTGTTTTAGTTGAACATACTTCTTAATGCAGATTGTGCGGGGGTTCGTTTACAAAAAATAATAGTTGCGGCCCTATAGAAAATGGTTTCCATTATTGCACAAAAAATCGACATATAAATGTTTCTAAAGATGTATTATAATCGCTGACCCAAAGATCCTTCTCCTCTCTATATCGTACTATGGATGTATAAGCTGTTATGGTTAAACATAATATTCCTACAATGGAGTCAACCTGGAGAATCTACATTATTGGTCAAGACATGAGAAAGAATGTACATGCTTGATACAGATGACGGAGAGAGTCTCCATTCTTGTTCAGGACATGAGAAAGAATCTACATGCATGATACAGCCAACGCAGAGAGTCTACATTCTTGTTCAAGACATGAGAAAGAATGTACATGCTTGATACAGCCAACGGAGAGAATCTACATCCTTGTTGAAGACAAGAGAAAGAATGTACATGCTTGATACAGCCAACGGAGAGAATCTACATCCTTGTTGAAGACATGAGAAAGAATGTACATGCTTGATACAGCCAACGGAGAGAATCTACATCCTTGTTGAAGACATGAGAAAGAATGTACATGCTTGATACAGCCAACGGAGAGAATCTACATCCTTGTTGAAGACAAGAGAAAGAATGTACATGCTTGATACAGCCAACGGAGAGAATCTACATCCTTGTTGAAGACAAGAGAAAGAATGTACATGCTTGATACAGCCAACGGAGAGAATCTACATCCTTGTTGAAGACATGAGAAAGAATGTACATGCTTGATACAGCCAACGGAGAGAATCTACATCCTTGTTGAAGACAAGAAAAAAAAATGTACATGCTTGATACAGCCAACGGAGAGAATCTACATCCTTGTTGAAGACATGAGAAAGAATGTACATGCTTGATACAGACGACGGAGAGAATCTACATCCTTGTTGAAGACAAGAGAAAGAATGTACATGCTTGATACAGCCAACGGAGAGAATCTACATCCTTGTTGAAGACAAGAGAAAGAATGTGCATTCTTGATACAGACGACGGAGAGAGTCTACATTCTTGTTTAAGACATGAGAAAGAATGTGCATGCTTGATACAGACGACGGAGAGAGTCTACATTCTTGTTTAAGACATGAGAAAGAATGTGCATGCTTGATACAGACGACGGAGAGAGTCTACATTCTTGTTTAAGACAGGAGAAAGAATGTGCATGCTTGATACAGACGACGGAGAGAGTCTACATTCTTGTTTAAGACATGAGAAAGAATGTGCATGCTTGATACAGACGACGGAGAGAGTCTACATTCTTGTTTAAGACATGAGAAAGAATGTGCATGCTTGATACAGACGACGGAGAGAGTCTACATTCTTGTTTAAGACATGAGAAAGAATGTGCATGCTTGATACAGACGACGGAGAGAGTCTACATTCTTGTTTAAGACATGAGAAAGAATGTGCATGCTTGATACAGACGACGGAGAGAGTCTACATTCTTGTTTAAGACATGAGAAAGAATGTACATGCTTGATACAGACGACGGAGAGAATCTAGATCTTTGTTGAAGACAAGAGAAAATAAATCTACATTTTGATATAAAAGACGGAGAGAATCTACATTTTTGTTCAAGACATGAGAAAGATATACATGCTTGATACAGACGATGGAGAAAATCTAGATCTTTGTTGAAGACAAGAGAAAATAAATCTACATTTTGATATAAAAGACGGAGAGAATCTACATTTTTGTTCAAGACATGAGAAAGATATACATGCTTGATACAGACGATGGAGAAAATCTAGATCTTTGTTGAAGACAAGAGAAAATAAATCTACATTGTGATATAAAAGACGGAGGGAATCTACATTTTTGTTCAAGACATGAGAAAGATATACATGCTTGATACAGACGATGGAGAAAATCTAGATCTTTGTTGAAGACAAGAGAAAATAAATCTACATTTTGATATAAAAGACGGAGAGAATCTACATTTTTGTTCAAGACATGAGAAAGATATACATGCTTGATACAGACGATGGAGAAAATCTACATCCTTGTTGAAGACAAGAGAAAATAAATCTACATTTTGATATAAAAGACGGAGAGAATCTACATTTTTGTTCAAGACATGAGAAAGATATACATGCTTGATACAGACGATGGAGAAAATCTAGATCTTTGTTGAAGACAAGAGAAAATAAATCTACATTTTGATATAAAAGACGGAGAGAATCTACATTTTTGTTCAAGACATGAGAAAGATATACATGCTTGATACAGACGATGGAGAAAATCTAGATCTTTGTTGAAGACAAGAGAAAATAAATCTACATTTTGATATAAAAGACGGAGAGAATCTACATTTTTGTTCAAGACATGAGAAAGATATACATGCTTGATACAGACGATGGAGAAAATCTACATCCTTGTTGAAGACAAGAGAAAATAAATCTACATTTTGATATAAAAGACGGAGAGAATCTACATTTTTGTTCAAGACATGAGAAAGATATACATGCTTGATACAGACGACGGAGAGAATCTAGATCTTTGTTGAAGACAAGAGAAAATAAATCTACATTTTGATATAAAAGACGGAGAGAATCTACATTTTTGTTCAAGACATGAGAAAGATATACATGCTTGATACAGACGATGGAGAAAATCTAGATCTTTGTTGAAGACAAGAGAAAATAAATCTACATTTTGATATAAAAGACGGAGAGAATCTACATTTTTGTTCAAGACATGAGAAAGATATACATGCTTGATACAGACGATGGAGAAAATCTAGATCTTTGTTGAAGACAAGAGAAAATAAATCTACATTGTGATATAAAAGACTGAGGGAATCTACATTTTTGTTCAAGACATGAGAAAGATATACATGCTTGATACAGACGATGGAGAAAATCTAGATCTTTGTTGAAGACAAGAGAAAATAAATCTACATTTTGATATAAAAGACGGAGAGAATCTACATTTTTGTTCAAGACATGAGAAAGATATACATGCTTGATACAGACGATGGAGAAAATCTAGATCTTTGTTGAAGACAAGAGAAAATAAATCTACATTTTGATATAAAAGACGGAGAGAATCTACATTTTTGTTCAAGACATGAGAAAGATATACATGCTTGATACAGACGATGGAGAAAATCTAGATCTTTGTTGAAGACAAGAGAAAATAAATCTACATTTTGATATAAAAGACGGAGAGAATCTACATTTTTGTTCAAGACATGAGAAAGATATACATGCTTGATACAGACGATGGAGAAAATCTAGATCTTTGTTGAAGACAAGAGAAAATAAATCTACATTTTGATATAAAAGACGGAGAGAATCTACATTTTTGTTCAAGACATGAGAAAGATATACATGCTTGATACAGACGATGGAGAAAATCTAGATCTTTGTTGAAGACAAGAGAAAATAAATCTACATTTTGATATAAAAGACGGAGAGAATCTACATTTTTGTTCAAGACATGAGAAAGATATACATGCTTGATACAGACGATGGAGAAAATCTACATCCTTGTTGAAGACAAGAGAAAATAAATCTACATTTTGATATAAAAGACGGAGAGAATCTACATTTTTGTTCAAGACATGAGAAAGATATACATGCTTGATACAGACGATGGAGAAAATCTAGATCTTTGTTGAAGACAAGAGAAAATAAATCTACATTGTGATATAAAAGACGGAGGGAATCTACATTTTTGTTCAAGACATGAGAAAGATATACATGCTTGATACAGACGATGGAGAAAATCTAGATCTTTGTTGAAGACAAGAGAAAATAAATCTACATTGTGATATAAAAGACGGAGAGAATCTACATTTTTGTTCAAGACATGAGAAAGATATACATGCTTGATACAGACGATGGAGAAAATCTAGATCTTTGTTGAAGACAAGAGAAAATAAATCTACATTGTGATATAAAAGACGGAGGGAATCTACATTTTTGTTCAAGACATGAGAAAGATATACATGCTTGATACAGACGATGGAGAAAATCTAGATCTTTGTTGAAGACAAGAGAAAATAAATCTACATTTTGATATAAAAGACGGAGAGAATCTACATTTTTGTTCAAGACATGAGAAAGATATACATGCTTGATACAGACGATGGAGAAAATCTAGATCTTTGTTGAAGACAAGAGAAAATAAATCTACATTTTGATATAAAAGACGGAGAGAATCTACATTTTTGTTCAAGACATGAGAAAGATATACATGCTTGATACAGACGATGGAGAAAATCTAGATCTTTGTTGAAGACAAGAGAAAATAAATCTACATTGTGATATAAAAGACGGAGGGAATCTACATTTTTGTTCAAGACATGAGAAAGATATACATGCTTGATACAGACGATGGAGAAAATCTAGATCTTTGTTGAAGACAAGAGAAAATAAATCTACATTTTGATATAAAAGACGGAGAGAATCTACATTTTTGTTCAAGACAGGAAGAATCTACATTCTGGTTAAAGACGAAGGAAATAATCTACAATCTTGGGTTTTACGACCTTCATGTAAATTGTATGTACATTGTTAATTAATATCATTATAATAATTTCTGCAACATTGTTAAAGAAAATTATCTTCGAATATTTAATTTATACAAATTAAATTTTAAAAGGATTGCTATGACCTTTTTTAGAATATTATATGTAATTTTGGGGGTTGTTAGAGTACAGATGATATATAATTTGTTAAGTTTGTTTTTTAATCCAATTCCTCTATGCTCCAAAAAAGTAGTACTGTCGTGAAATTCTTCAAGATTGCAGTGCCTTTTATTATGCTTTAGAAATAGTTTCAACATAAATTATGTAAAATTAATAATCTTTTTAAACGGCTGAGTGGTCTATGGAGTTGAGATTTTTATTAATATCATAAAATTCATGACATCGATCCCCAGTAGAACCAACGAATTTTTGAGTGCCTTATCATCCCCCCTCAAGGTGACCTCTATAATACTGACAAATCAGGGATAGTAATGAGTGGCTGAAGGTAGAACTGGGCCAATTTACTACCTTCACTATGGTGGTGCCTAAGTAAGACAACTCCACCCTCGACCTCCCAAGCTATGCTACTGCTATAAGATGAGCTATTATTAACAATAATATCGAGTCTTTTGACTCGATATTCAACCGGCTTATCATTTATTCTATTATTAATATTTTTATTTTTTTAACTTCATTTATATTTAATACAATATATTTGCTTTATCTGTCGATTGTTAATTCAACAACATGTTAAATGGAAGTAAATATTATAAAATTATGAGGGGAGACGCTTTTATTAACAATTGTTTGCAATAAATTATGTCATTTGTGTTTCCGTACACAACCCTAATGTTAGATAATCAATATAACTTTAGACGGAGGTGGACAAGCTACCGTGTTTAGGTTGCAAACGTATTCGTCAGGGCAAGTAAGAACCAACTAACAGATTTTTCTTGGACTCCAGCCCTAAGCTGAAACGAACAACCTAGTTTAGTTTTTTTTTAATAAACGGGATCACGGAACAGTATTGATAACTAAAGGCATAACCATGAGTTTAAAATTATGTATTCCAGTTCCGACCTTGCGTGTTTAGCAACGGAAAATTAGATGAATTAGCGAAATGATTTCTGTCACGCCATGAAGCGGGTTGCATCCTAAATTTAAGGAGTTTGTTTAGCGAAAAGTTCTACTAATAGTTGTGATAATTTTTATAGTTTTAATTTTGACAGTGGGGCGAATACATTTTTCTGTTACTTTAAATTTGTATAAATTCCTTCTTCAGAAAGTTGTATAAACAAATCTTCTCAACATTAAAAATGACAGTATTTTGGTGAGTTATACAACTCCAATGCTTTGCCACAACGTAAAGAGAATTATATTTTCTACATTTTATTCTAGTTTGTAACAGGTCATTTTATAACGTACCTGTAATTTAAACCATAATTTATTTTTATAAGTAGTATATATTCATTTTAATCTAAGAATCGTCGGAAAGGTTAACAGAGAATAGTCAGTCAGATCAATAAGTAATAAATAAAAAGTATCAAAGTATTAAGAAATTGACACAAAATCATTGGGAGAACATAGGATTGAATAAATGATAAAACAGTTCAATATCCAGTGAAGTTTATTAAGTAACGAGTTTGACATTAATCATTGGAATTCTAAAATGTAAGGGGTTTTTTTCTTAGGACAACAGACTTGTAAAAGGCAAGAAAATAGTTGCTGAAACGTTGCGCTAATTAACGGAATTAATCTCGACTTGACATTCAACCGTTTTATAACATTTACTCAATATTTATCTTCAGGGCCCAAATAAACATGAATATGCGTGATTCTTTTATTTGTTGCATATGTATTGTGCAGTGTACATTCCGACTTAAAACTGGATTTTTTAGAAACCTTATTGGCGAGGAAAGTTAAAGGAAAATTGTTCCAGGAAAATAGTTTTCTAGCAGCCAGATTCTTATTTTAGGATTTTTATTTTTGACATAATATAGCCTAAAACAATGTTTTAAGTTCTTCTTCTGTACAGAGCATAGGGTTTTCTTTCGACAAAAACGAATTGTAGACAATTGGTGGTTACACCAACACCATTATCTTTCTCCGTGTTTACAATACGATACTAAAAAATATGAGTAAAGCGATTATAAATTCCGCATAACGGAAATATGGCTTCAAATTTGAAAAATTACGAAGACAACTTAAACGTCAAACGCCCATCAACTGAGTTTGCAAACTGGTTGTAAAACTGAAGAGTATTTTTCACTACATTAAATTATTATACAGGCCTACATATTTACACTGTAGTCGGATACTTTATTATAGATTTTAAAACAAATATAAAATTTATAATCGAATGCAGTAAAAAATAGTGTTTCTTTGTGTGAAGAAACATCTATCCAGTTTAATTCAGGTTATGTTCGATTTCGAATTTGAAACACGTTGGTTTGTGACATCTAAAATCACGAATTTTTTATTTAGACTTTTACTCCATTTATATGTAAGCAAGAAAAATCACAGGGGTGAATTCACCTTATCACCCCAATAGAAGGAACCTTCGAATCACCCTTCTAGACATGAGAAGGTACCCTAGTAGATATTACCTTGGTATATTAAAGATGAAAAATATTATCAACTTTCAAAGTTGTGTAGTTTGAAACCTAAGTTAATGAATATAATACAGTGATGTATATTATCTATAATACATCCATCATACTAAGGTGTACAAATGCAATAAGTATCGTTGACTCAGATATGTAAGAAAGAAAAAAATATAGCTGTTGGAGTATCACTCCAGTCGCTTTACCACCCTAGTAGAAGGTTTCCCGTTATCGCCTTACTAGACGTGAAAAGGTACCTAGTAGATATTAAGTAACATTTGTTTGTACCAAGGACCAATTAAGTACCGAGTTTGGTACTTGAAACTGGAAAATATTACTACGTTTATATGATATACAACTTTCAAAGTTGTATACTTTAAAAGCTAGGTATATAAACCTAAGAATATACGGTTGTATATCACCTTTATAGACCCATTAGACAATGTACAAATACAATAAGTGTATGATGAGGCTGTTCCGGCACGTGGCCGAGCGGACAGAAAGACAGGTTACATCATACAGACTATTTTACCAATTTGTCTATAAAATGTTTAACACGTATAAATGAACTCTGCCTATTTACCGTTTATTCCTCATTGGTGTAAGGGCTCCTAAGCTTCGGATGTGAAATTCGAGTTCTGGAATGTGAGGTTTAGTAATGTGTTTGTGTCTTATAGGTCATCGTATGCCTATAAGCTAAGGTATGTTGATATAAGGTTTCTGTTTTATTTTTTGTACAATATATTTCAATGCTCTGTACACATTAACTTTTGAGCTTAGTTATCTGACTAGGAAGGCGCAAACAGCTGATCGATCAATAACTATACTTATGTACGTTAATTTAGGCCTACTTTTAATTAAATTCCCCGAAAATCTTAGTTTATTATGAATGATTCTGAATCATATATCGAACCATTCAGTTCGTATGTACAGTTTTTATGTAACAAATTTTAACAAAAGCGTTGATAAACATTTATTGGGTGCGGTATAAACAAACATTTTTTAAAAGCTCCAAATTTCTGTTTATGGTGTTTGATCTACATGTCTAAGAAAATGTGTAGAGTGTGCGTGCAATTAAAATATATATTACATTCAGTATAGATTTTATGTGCAAGTTTTATAACTATTTCTTGTTGTTTCAGTTGGCTAACCCCTCCTCATGTCTAAATAACCTTGATAGTGCATAATTTATTTCCTCAAATTTAATATTTTCCAGCAAAACACCTCGTTTACCTACCTAGTTAATGCTATTCAAGACGATAATAAAAGACATTCAGAATTCTAAATTAATGTTTTTGCTGGTAAAATGACCCAGTTACAGCATCCTCTTTCCTTTCCTGTTTACAAGGGCAATCTTGTTCTGTCTGCGGTGGAGTAAGCAGCAAAGGAATGTAATTACAACGGCACAAGCTTTCCGGTTCCTCCAGGTGAAGTGGGGGTAATGACGTCATCACGGTGCATTCTCATTGGGTAGGGATATTAGAGAGAGACAGAACATCACCGATTCACGGGCGTTTTTGTTTAGTGTTGCAGTCGCACACAGTGATCCGGTTCGTTCTATATTACCTTGTGCGCGTTCAGTACTGTTTGTTTGTGCTCATTTCAAGTGATATTATTTCTAAATAGTTACCAGTATACTAGACATATTATTTATTTGTTACTAATAGTGGTAGTACGATTGCTTAAGGTAGCTTGCCTTGATTCTCAAGTTATTTTGCCAAATGTTTTTCTTGGAATCTTTGTTATCAGTTATGTAAAGGTAGCAATATATATATACACGGTTTCTGGGATTTATAAATAAGTTTTTGCTTGTTTTTTGAGTAATAGTATCAACTACAAAATAGTTACAATATGTACAATTTCAGAATTCATACAATTTTTTTGTTTTTAACCTTGTATAATATATTACTGTAGAAGGAAAGTTTACCAAAATTGAAACAATTGCTTACCAAGAAAACTAGAAATTACACATGCAATAGGCTATCTAAACATTTCATATACTTATTATTTTCTGTGTGTAAGGCACAAGATGCATATAAAATAAATTATTTGCATCCGTTACACTCGTAAAATACATTAAAGCTTTTTAGGCTTATACGGCTCCTTTTTAAAATAGTTAACGTTTTTAAAATACATAACTTTACACTGAAACAGATAAATATACGTAAATAAAACCACAGGAAAATAGCTATAGTAGAAAAATTTAACCTATTAGAAAAATAATTTCTTGAATTTAGTAATCCTAATAAAAACAAAATTTACAGTTTTTTAATCGCTACATTTACATTTGTTAAAGGTCCTTAATGTATGAATTTATTTTCACTTACTTAAAAAATAACTTTTAAAAATAATGGTTTTGCATCAAAGCATAACGTGATTAAGTCTGCTTCGATTTCGATTTTACATATGTTATTTAAAATATATTTTATACAAGAAAAAACTGATTTTAAATAACTGAACCAATTTGAAAGTGGTTGTATAGTGGATAAAATATTTAAAAAATACAAACATAACCCCAAATTACAACACACGGTACTCTACAGTTAAAACTGATGGGGTCACAATAAAACAGAAAACTATTTTACACTAAATTAAATTACTATGTAGTTATTCAACAATATAGCAGCAAATTATACAGTTAGGATAGGCGTGGTAGTACAAAAATTATGAATTTATTAAATGTTTGCATTTGAATATGAATTTATTATGATATGTCTTTTTATTTATTTTCTTTTCAACCAGACCCAACTTTTCCGTGTATTTTAATGCTATTTGTAATATAGTTAGGAAAAAAAGATGTCACAGTAAAAACGCAGAATACAGATACCAGAAAAAGAAAATGTCCATTACTTTTCCTCCATATATTAATCTGAGGGAAACTTAATGTTTAGGTTATGTTGGAAATTTATTTTTCTATAACCAAACATCATAACCACATATAATATTAATATAGCTGCAATTTGGTATATATAACATAGTAAGGTAATTCCAAGAGTGCGATCGATACTTGATTCAGGATTGTGTTTATAAGTTCAGGTTATGTTTGTATAATGAGAATTAATGGAGGCTATATATATTTTTTAAGGTTAGCAAAATTAAAAATTGTAGTAGGCTTAATGTTGAGGCGGGAGGTAACATTTCAATTCCCCACTACGTCATTCGTTGAAACAGTGATACGACTATCGAGCACTGGAAATGAAAGAACCCTTAAAACAACCCAAGAGAATAATTCAAATTTGTTCCCTCACTTACACTTGCTGCATCAATAATTTACAAATAATTTACGCTATTAGTAATCTACGTTTACTTTTGTAAAGTTCATACATTTTGTATAAAGTTCTAATTCTTTTTTTTGTTAACGATTTTAAATTATTATCCTCCATAAACGGTAATAATAAATCTATTTGGCTGTTCATAATATAAACAAAAATAATCATTCAATGATATTTTCCAGAACTTCCTATGTTTAATTATTTTGATTTAAGTTTAAGTTTTTTAAACATAATTTAAATTTCATTTTAAAATTGATAATTCAACAACATTTGTTCAACATGTTTTAAAAATCAGCAAATGTGTTAAAGGAGTCGAAGTAAACTGTTTTACTCATAAGAGGAGATAATGTAAAACATTAATTTATTTAGAACATTATCATCTGGTTGGAACCAACTTCCCAGCCCTCCACGCTATTCTAGTACATTCAGCAAACTGAAATTATTTTAGGAAACGCTAATGACGTATAGAAATGCATAGGTTTTGAAACTACTTTGGATTGAATGGTTATTGATCGGTTAGTCATCCGTAAATAAATAAAAAGTTTGTTTAGTCGATGGAGTGGCCTTGACCGGAGACCAACAGAATGTTTGTTTTGCACCAGGCGACAGTCTGAAGTTTAATGTCCGTTTGTCTTTCAGCGAAAACCGGTTTCTTTTCCAAATTTATACGCTTCAGACAATACATATCGTTGCAGAACGTATAATTGGTTTTAACACTTGCTTAAAGATAAACCCATTTCTTCTATTGCTCAAATTTCGTAGACGTGCTGGTATAATTCTTTCTCTTGTATAAGCATGAGCTGTTTGAGCAATTTGAGGAAGGTAATTCAGATTTATGAGGGATTACAAACAGTATATACAGGTGCGACAATAAATAAATTTGGAAGGCGTGGTTCGCCTTTCGTGGTTCTGTGTTGTTTGGAAATATTTGTAATACTTGAGAAAAATTGTTCTGGATACGATTCTATCTTTTCTAAATATATTACTATATAAGTTCATGGCTTTAAAGAACCACATAAGGCTTTATCAACTATTATTGATTCAATTTATTTCTAATATCGTCGACGTTTCGGCCATTCACATTATCGTGTGGCCATTTTCAAGACGCCATATATTCTTATATACGCAATGCACACAATTTGTATGCGTTTACACATACGCAATATACACACACATAATGTTTTATAATATATACAATATTATATGTTATATAAAACACTATAAATATATAATGTTTTATTATATTGACCTACATAATAAAACTATATACAAAAACAATATACATTCAATTTTTTCATACAATATTGTTTTATATTGCCGTATGAAACAATATACTCATACGACATAAACACGTTATAGTTATGTTACTTAAATTCAGCAATAATCTACTTATATTACTTAAAAGTGGGTCGACATTCTAGACAAAACACAAATTAGTTACAGTTTCGGTGACTATTCTCGTGATTAAAACATACGTTAAATAATTACATCAATCTTGACTTCATTCCACAAACCATCTCCTCTCTAAGTAATTCTTCAGGAATGACTGCACCATTTTGTCTATTACGTTGCTTCACAGCTATATTAAAGTATATTTAAAAAGTATTAAGGAGGTTAGGATATACAGTACTTTATTGTAAAATAAGTTCCATAATGTGGAACTGGACTATTGCTGAATGTGATTGAATTCGCGCGAGTAACATGGAGTTATGACAACGTACATTTTGGAGATATTGGTTTTTCCTTATGTGTATTGTACGTTGTTACTGTGATGTTTTTAAATAATTGTGTTACAGTAATTGTTGTATAATACAAAGTATTTGGATAAGATAGATTGTATTATAAATAAGTAATATTAACAAAAATGTTTTAAAATCAATTCCTACATAAGTCAAAAAAATAAAAATTTATATTAGTTAATTTTTAATAAATAAATGCAAATAATATAAATAGAGTAACATAACTTATGCGTTAAAACAGCTGTTCTACCACATAACCTACAACATAAAATCAGCTGTTTTATGAAATCATTTGTTATCACTTATTTTAAGCTAAATAGGACGAAATAACTATATTGCATACCCTACCCCTTTTGTGAAAAGTTTTTCTCGCATATAAAACTAAAATAATTCATTAAATTTAATTAATGAATTAACATTGGGAAAACTGTATTAACGTCAAGTCACATCCATTACAAGTTTTAAAAAATGTTTTTGAACTGGAGTTGGACGAATAACAAGTATATTATTAACGATTAAAATTTCAAATTTTATATACTGTATAGGCTATAGAAGGAGTATGTATATATATATATATATATATATATATATATATATATATATATATATATATATATATATATATATATATATATATAAGACGAGTGTAAACTAAGAGAAGGAATTGAAAAAAAAGGTTTTCTTAGTGTAAGCTAACCGCTGTCTGCTATCGTCGATAGCCTTAACAAAGCTGGTACAATTGGGTATCGATTATCCTAACATGGAAAATACGCTGAAAGAAAATATTTTTTGTATCGCAGTGTAGACTATTGTTATCTGTTGTTCGTGGTCTGTATGTGTAAATTTTAAAGTTAAATTATGCATTAAAAAACACTTAGCGTACTGAAAGCTTACACAGGATTAGAGACAGGTTTATGTAATTATATAGCAGTGTTTCTGTCTTCCTTTGACCAATTTACTATTGTACATCGCAATAATTAATAGGCCTACAGTTCATTAGTAAATTCTAAATGCTTTTTAAAACCTAACCTGTAGCTTTATGTTTAATATAATATATGTTTGATTATCCGAACATACCCTCCTATCCCACTTAGCTCGGATAAGCGATTCTATTTTATTTTTTATTTATAATCAAACCTAACTTAACAGGATCTTTGTGATTGTAATATGGAATAGGCAAGCCTATATAATAATTTAATGCAGTATAAAAGAGTGCTTCATTTCATAGAGAAGCGGTCACTATGTACGCTTTCTTGTGTGTTTGTGCATGATTCTATGATCAGATATTAAACTATTTGTGGTTGGCTGCATTTGGAACCACTTGCTTGGATTTTATTTTTGAGTAATACATGAAGAGAAAACGAAAAAAATCGAAGATGGTACAATGTTGTTAAAGTATAATATTGCTGAAATACAAGAGGCTACTATAAAAAAAGTAGTGTTTATAATGTAAAAGTACAAGGCGAGAACAACAATAAAACAGTGTATTATAAAATTAAAAGATTCGATAACGCACACAGAAGTACTGTTTAACGCATTAAAAAAATATTAATTGTAGAATAATATTCATCAACAATTCGAAACACATTACAATAGATAGGTTAATATGTTTTGAAACCAGTAAAAACCTCAAAACACCAGTACGATATATAAAAAAGCGTGTTAAACTATTTTAAAATATTATGTAACGCACAAATTATATAACCCTTATAGATTTGTTAAGATATTGTAGCAGCAATATCAATTTGATATGTAAAGTCAATAAAGATCCAGTAAAGTCAAAAGAGATTCTGTAACCTTTATAAATGACAATTAGTCAGAAAGTCGTTTATGAAAATGGGGTCAATTAACAAAACATTAATACAGGTTGTCATTTTTCATCATACCGTTTTTTTACGTGTGATATTGAGAAAATTTTTGATAGATTAATAATAAAAAGGGGAAATTAAAAAAAAATCAAATATTCATTCAATGTCAGTAAAATATTCAGGATTTTATGGAAAAAAATATTTTCACTCTTTCCCTAGATATTTTTTTATCTAGGTTATCAAAATCACAGACTATTGTTTTTGTTCGAACATTGGAAAAATATCTCAAAATTACTGTATATCTAAAACATTGGACATTAAAATGACACTATATTTATTCTTTCTTTTGTTCTGTTGAATGTATTTTCATTCGTGTTTTTTTTTTTAACCAATTGTTATAATTTATTATTTGAAATTTTCATCTCTCGGGTTTGATCAGAGATTTTGACATAATGTCGGAACGTATGTGTATACACTGTATGTAACAAGTATAGATTATTTTTGGTCACTACAAGTCTTCTATTAATTCTCTCTCTTTATCCCCCCCTCTCTCTCTATTCAAATTTTCATACTTTTTTATTAATTAAGTTCAAATACATATTTTTTAAACTTGTAATGGATGACACTAGATGCTAATAGAGTTTTTTCAAATTCATTAATTAAATTTAATGAATTGATTTTAAATATATATGTGAGAAAACATTTTACAAAATAAGAAAGGTATATATATATATATATATATATATATATATATATATATATATATATATATATATATATATAGTTATTTCGTCTTAATATAAGTTATAACATATGATTCCATAAAACATCTGATTTTATGACTGCTGATGGGTTATGTGGTAGAACAGCTGTTTCAACGTATAGGTTATGTTAGTATATTTATATTAATTGTAATTATTTAATATAAAAATAACTAAAATAAAATATTTCCTTCTTGGCTTGAGTCGGAATTTACTTAAAAGGTTTTTGTTTATATGCCTTGTTTTATAAACTCAGTTGTTTTTGGGAGAATTTGTAATTATTATGAAGAAATGTTTTTATGTAAATAGGAAGTGTTTTTGTGTAGGTCGTAAATAATGCCTAAGGGATGTTTTTAAGAGTTTTACAAGTTTATTAATAGCATCTTTCGTTGATTAAGCTGAGGCAAGATTTTGCAATTCAAAATTTTTTTTTTAAAGTGTTTCATTTGAATACTCTTGATGATGGGGTCTTCTCACCGTAGTGATGGGGAAATTGGCGAAATGGCCGGGTTTAGTAAGATCAAAGTGTGAACAGTTATCCGAGATCAAAGTGACCTGGGATCTTTGAATTCGCCAAGTGTAGCGTCTTTGTATGGACTCGCAGCTGGAGATGGTGCGGCACGAATATCAAAGTAAGTTGGCCTTATTGTTGGTAAAGCTATGTAAATAAGGTAAAACGAAATTGATGCCATTCCACCGTCTGTCTTGGTGAATGGCTTCTGTTATCAAATCAAAGTTTCTAGATTTTGCTGCTTGACCTACTGGAAAAACTGTTAGAATTGCTTGAAAAATATAAATGTTTTTATTTTCTTTCCCCATCCTTACCATTGGTATTATTAATGTATTTTTACGAAA
Organism: Prosapia bicincta; assembly: GCA_036971475.1. Lineage (NCBI taxonomy): Eukaryota > Metazoa > Arthropoda > Insecta > Hemiptera > Cercopidae > Prosapia > Prosapia bicincta. The sequence continues at coordinate 119,079,464 of JBAIZL010000004.1, read as the reverse complement.
TATTGTATAAGGATTCAAAAAGTAACATAAATTATATTTCACGGATGAAAGTGCTGCTATGCGAATAATGGTTGTCGCTCCTTGTCCCTCCCCACTTCACTTCGTCTGATGTAATATCACTTATGCTATATTCATTCATTCATTGTACTTAAATATTATGTTGTGTATCATCATTTCTCTATACGCGTGCCTGAATATACTGTTTGCACGTATTATTAAATGGCTTAATTTCAATAACGAATCAGTCTCAACAACATTCTATAGTAGGTCTACGTAATAGGTTTAAGCAATAAAACAAAATGTGAGTTTTCAATCTAAAATAGTTCCACTGTTATTACAGTATAGTAACATTCAACACAATATTCGAAAATTAATGGTTTATAACAAAAGTCATATACCTCAGTGATATGTGTTTTATAATATGTTAGTATAATAATGACATAAATTATAATATGCGTGAGACTTTGCAAAAATAAGTGTCAAGATGAAGAATGTTTAACCTATCTGAATAACTAATTTCATGAAACGAATGAGTTGTGAATTGAAATACACAAAATTGTGTATTTTAGGATGAGTTATCGGAGAGAATGTTGGAGGCAGAAAGGTCGTATTTGTGTGCGTTTAGAATGATTCATCAGACAGAATATCAGTAACAGAAAGGTCGTATTTGCGTATTTCATAGAATGTGTCATCGGAGAGAATGTTGGGGACAGAAAGGTCATATTTGTGTGTTTTAGAATGATTCATTAGACAGAATATCAGTAACAGAAAGGTCATATTTGTGTATTTCATAGAATGAGCCAACGGAGAGAGTGTTGGAGAAAGAAGGGTCATATTTGTGTGTTTTAGAATGATTCAACACACAGAATATCAGTAACAGGAAGGTCATATTTGTGTATTTCATAGAATGAGCCATCGGAGAGAGTGTTGGAGAAAGAAGGGTCATATTTGTGTGTTTTAGAATGATTCATTAGACAGAATATCAGTAACAGAAAGGTCATATTTGTGTATTTCATAGAATGAGCCAACGGAGAGAGTGTTGGAGAAAGAAGGGTCATATTTGTGTGTTTTAGAATGATTCAACACACAGAATATCAGTAACAGGAAGGTCATATTTGTGTATTTCATAGAATGAGCCATCGGAGAGAGTGTTGGAGAAAGAAGGGTCATATTTGTGTGTTTTAGAATGATTCATCAGACAGAATATCAGTAACAGAAAGGCCATATTTGTGTATTTTATATAATGACTAATCCGAGGGAATGTTGGAGGCAAAAAAGTATATTTGTATGATTAAGAATGATTCATCAGACAGATATCAGTAACAGAACGGTCATATATGTGTATTTTATAGAATGAGTCATCGGAGAGAGTGTTAGAGTAAGAAGGTTCATATTTGTGTATTTTAGAATGATTCAACACACAGAATATCAGTAACAGGAAGGTCATATTTGTGTATTTCATAGAATGAGCCATCGGAGAGAGTGTTGGAGAAAGAAGGGTCATATTTGTGTGTTTTAGAATGATTCATCAGACAGAATATCAGTAACAGAAAGGCCATATTTGTGTATTTCATAGAATGAGTCATCGGAGATAGTGTTGGAGAAAGAAGGGTCATATTTGTGTGTTTTAGAATGATTCATCAGACAGAATATCAGTAACAGAACTGTCATATATGTGTATTTTATAGAATGAGTCATCGGAGAGAGTGTTAGAGTAAGAAGGTTCATATTTGTGTGTTTTAGAATGATTCATCAGACAGAATATCAGCAACAGAAAAGTCATATTTGTGTATTTTATATAAAGACTGATCGGAGGGAATGTTGGAGGCAGAAAGGTCATATTTGTATGATTAAGAATGATTCATCAGACAGATATCAGTAACAGAAAGGCCATATTTGTGTATTTTATATAATGACCCATCCGAGGGAATGTTGGAGGCAAAAAGGTATAATTGTATGATTAAGAATGATTCATCAGACAGATATCAGAACAGAAAGGTCATATTTTTGTGTTTTTGAATGATTCAACACACAGAATATCAGTAACAGAAATGTCATATTTGTGTATTTCATAGAATGAGTCATCGGAGAGAGTATTGGAGAAAGAAGGGTCATATTTGTGTATTTTAAAATGATTCAACACACAGAATATCAGTAACAGGAAGGTCATATTTGCGTATTTCATAGAATGAGTCATCGGAGATAGTGTTGAAGAAAGAAGGGTCATATTTGTGTGTTTTAGAATGATTCATCAGACAGAATATCAGTAACAGAAAGGTCAGACTTGTGTATTTTATATAAAGACTCATCGGAGGGAATGTTGGAGGCAGAAAGGTCATATTTGTATGATTAAGAATGATTCATCAGACAGATATCAATAACAGAAAGGTCATAATTGTGTATACTATAAAATGAGTCGCCGGAGAAAATGTTGGAGAAAGGAGGATCATATTTGTGTGCTTTAGAATGATTAGAGGGAATATCAGAACCAGAAGGGTAAAATTTTTGTATTTTAGAATGAGCCATCGGAGAGAATGTTGGAGTCAAAAAGGTCTTATTTGTTTGTGTTTAGAATGATTCATCAGACAGAATATCAGAAGCAGAAAGGTCATATTTGTGTAGTTTTGAATGAGTCATCGGAGTGAATTTTGGAGACAAAAATGTCGTATTTGTCTGTGTTAATAATGATTCATCAGACAGAATATCCGAAATAGAAAGGTCATATTTGTGTATTTTAGAATGAGTAATCGGGGAGAATGTTGGAGGAAGAAGGGCCATATTTGTGTGTTTTAGAATGATTCTTCAGAGAAAATATCAAAAACAAAGAAGTTCAAATTTGTTTTTTTAGAATGAGTCATCGGAGAGAATGTTGGAGGTACGAGGGTCATATTTGTGTGTTTTAGAATGATTCATCAGACAGAATATTAGAAGCAGAATGGTCAAATTGTGTATTTTAGATTGTGTCATCGGAGACAATGTTAGTAGTATTTGTGTGTTGTAGAATGATTCTTCAGACATACTATCAGAACAAAAACCGTCAAAATTGAGTATTTTAGAATGAGTCATCGGAGAGAATGTTGGAGGTACGAGGGCCATATTTGTGTTTTAGAATGATTCATCAGACAGAATATTAGAAGCAGAATGGTCAAATTGTGTATTTTAGATTGAGTCATCGGAGACAATGTTAGTAGTATTTGTGTGTTGTAGAATGATTCTTCAGACATACTATCAGAACAAAAACCGTCAAAATTGAGTATTTTAGAATGAGTCATCGGAGAGAATGCTGGAGGCAGAAAGGTCGTATTTGTCTGTGTTTAGAATGAGTCATCGGACAGTATGTCTGCAGCTGAAGGTTCAAGATTATGTAATTTAAAATGAGAAGTTAGACCAAAGAAGAAAGGCCATATTTCTGTTTTTTAAGAATGATTCATCAGACAAAATGTTAGAGAAAAAGGGTCATACTTGTGTGTTTTAGAATGAGTCATCGGAGAGAATGTTGGAGTCAGAAAGGTCGTATTTCTCTGTGTTTAGAATGAGTCATCAGACAGAATATCAGTTGTTGAAGGGTAAAAATTGCGTATTAATATTGAGTCGTCAGGAAAAATGTTAAAGAAAGAAGGGTTAAATTTGTGAGTTTTAAAGTTCCCGGTTTAACTTGAAACGCCGAAAATGCCTGAATGAAAACGAATTAAAAATAGGTTTTTCTACCAAAAAGTTATTATACTTACATATTTCGAACAAACTCAAATTTGCTGTTACCCCTTAATTAAATAGTCGTTTTGAAATTTTGTAGATTTATAGAAGAAGGCAAGTAGTAAATTCACATATGTAATAGCTTACAGGTGCATAACCTAAATGATTAGGCGAGCTTCGATAATTTTGTGATTGAAAATATAACAGGTAACTATTATTACTCAAGTAAAGCATAACGTGTCGCATTTAGTGTTAATAATTGCTTGTTTAGCGAGTGTACGTTCTCTTACTTGCCCTAATGGCAAAGCTAGTCTCAATTTACTAAGTGGAGCCAGTTTGTCTAAAGACCTAACGCACGACATGGCAACCCCGCGTATCGTATGCAACCTGCCTTCAAGGGCTTCTTGAAAGACTTCAAGCAGGGTAATGAGCCGATCTGAATCCTGCTTATGTAAACTGTTTCATAACACGAAATTTTTTTATAACAGAATACTACATCGATTTCTTCACAGATTTGGGTGTAACGATTTTTCATTAAACCTCAAGTTAAAACATAAACTTGGCTAACGTGATTTTCGAAGAGTTCGCTAAAGTAGAATGTTTGACATAATGTTGATATGGCTAGATTTTAAAGTTAGGATAAAATGGAGCATTAACGAAGAGTCTGTGTATTGCACACTTGGTTTTTCAAAAGTACGAATATGTCTGGCCGTGTTTACTCTGTTTCTTTATGTATTGTACTTGTAGCTTCCCAAAAATAAGAGTATGTCTGACCGTGTTTATCATCCTTTGTGTATTGTACTCGTAGCTTAACAGAAATACGAGTATGTCTGACCATGTTTATCCTGCTTCTGTGTGTATTGTTCTCATTGCTTCCCAGAAGTACGAGTATGTCTGACCGTGTTTGTTCAGCTTCAATGTGTATTATTCGCGTTGCTTCCCAGAAGTACGAGTATGTCTGACCGTGTTTACCCTGCTTCTTTGTGAAATGTTCTCGTTGCTTCCCAGAAATATGAGTATATCTGACCATGTTTATCCTGGTTCCTTGTGTATTGTTTTCGTTGTTTCCCAGAAGTACGAGAATGTCTGACCGTGTTTATCCTGCTTCTACGTGTATTTTTCGCGTTGCTTCCCAGAAGTACGAGTATGTCTGAACGTGTTTAACCTGCTTCTTTGTGTATTGTTCTCGTTGCTTCCCAGAAGTACGAGAATGTCTAACCGTGTTTGCCCTGCTTCTTTGTGTATTATACTCGTAGCTAAACAAAAGTACGAGTATGTCTGGCCGTGTTCATCCAGCTTTTTTTTGTATTGTACTCGTAGCTTAACAGAAGTACGAGTATGTCTGACCGTGTTTATCCTGCTTCTATGTGTTATCTTTGCTTCCCAGAAGTACGAGTATGTCTGACCGTGTTTACCCTGCTTCTATGTGTTATCTTTGCTTCCCAAAAGTACGAGTATGTCTGACCGTGTTTATCCTGCTTCTATGTGTTAGCTTTGCTTCCCAGAAGTACGAGTATGTCTGACCGTCTTTATCCTGCTTCTTTGTGTATTGTACTCGTAGCTTCCCAGAAGCAAGTGTATGCCTGGCTGTGTTTATCCGGGTTCTTTGTGTATTGTACTCGTAGCTTCCCAGAAGCAAGTGTATGCCTGGCGGTGTTTATCCTGGTTCTTTGTGTTATCTTTACTTCCCAGAAGTACGAGTATGTCTGACCGTCTTTATCCTGCTTCTTTGTGTATTGTACTCGTTGCTTCCCAGAAGCAAGTGTATGCCTGGCTGTGTTTATCCTGGTTCTTTGTGTTATCTTTGCTTCCCAGAAGTACGAGTATGTCTGACCGTCTTTATCCTGCTTCTTTGTGTATTGTACTCGTTGCTTCCCAGAAGCAAGTGTATGCCTGGCTGTGTTTATCCTGGTTCTTTGTGTTATCTTTACTTCCCAGAAGTACGAGTATGTCTGACCGTCTTTATCCTGCTTCTTTGTGTATTGTACTCGTTGCTTCCCAGAAGCAAGTGTATGCCTGGCTGTGTTTATCCTGGTTCTTTGTGTTATCTTTGCTTCCCAGAAGTACGAGTATGTCTGACCGTCTTTATCCTGCTTCTTTGTGTATTGTACTCGTAGCTTCCCAGAAGCAAGTGTATGCCTGGCGGTGTTTATCCTGGTTCTTTGTGTTATCTTTGCTTCCCAGAAGTACGAGTATGTCTGACCGTCTTTATCCTGCTTCTTTGTGTATTGTACTCGTTGCTTCCCAGAAGCAAGTGTATGCCTGGCTGTGTTTATCCTGGTTCTTTGTGTTATCTTTGCTTCCCAGAAGTACGAGTATGTCTGACCGTCTTTATCCTGCTTCTTTGTGTATTGTACTCGTAGCTTCCCAGAAGCAAGTGTATGCCTGGCTGTGTTTATCCTGGTTCTTTGTGTATTGCACTCGTTGCTTCCCAGAAGCAAGTGTATGCCTGGCGGTGTTTATCCTGGTTCTTTGTGTATTGCACTCGTTGCTTCCCAGAAGCAAGTGTATGCCTGACTGTGTTTATCCTGGTTCTTTGTGTATTGTACTCGTTGCTTCCCAGAAGCAAGTGTATGCCTGGCGGTGTTTATCCTGGTTCTTTGTGTATTGCACTCGTTGCTTCCCAGAAGCAAGTGTATGCCTGACTGTGTTTATCCTGGTTCTTTGTGTATTGTACTCGTTGCTTCCCAGAAGCAAGTGTATGCCTGGCGGTGTTTATCCTGGTTCTTTGTGTATTGTACTCGTTGCTTCCCAGAAGCAAGTGTATGCCTGGCGGTGTTTATCCTGGTTCTTTGTGTATTGTACTCGTAGCTTCCCAGAAGCAAGTGTAGCCTGGCTGTGTTTATCCTGGTTCTTTGTGTATTGTACTCGTAGCTTCCCAGAAGCAAGTGTATGCCTGGCGGTGTTTATCCTGGTTCTTTGTGTATTGCACTCGTTGCTTCCCAGAAGCAAGTGTATGCCTGACTGTGTTTATCCTGGTTCTTTGTGTATTGTACTCGTTGCTTCCCAGAAGCAAGTGTATGCCTGGCGGTGTTTATCCTGGTTCTTTGTGTATTGCACTCGTAGCTTCCCAGAAGCAAGTGTATGCCTGACTGTGTTTATCCTGGTTCTTTGTGTATTGCACTCGTTGCTTCCCAGAAGCAAGTGTATGCCTGGCGGTGTTTATCCTGGTTCTTTGTGTATTGCACTCGTTGCTTCCCAGAAGCAAGTGTATGCCTGACTGTGTTTATCCTGGTTCTTTGTGTATTGCACTCGTTGCTTCCCAGAAGCAAGTGTATGCCTGACTGTGTTTATCCTGGTTCTTTGTGTATTGTACTCGTAGCTTCCCAGAAGCAAGTGTATGCCTGACTGTGTTTATCCTGGTTCTTTGTGTATTGCACTCGTTGCTTCCCAGAAGCAAGTGTATGCCTGGCTGTGTTTATCCTGGTTCTTTGTGTATTGCACTCGTTGCTTCCCAGAAGCAAGTGTATGCCTGGCTGTGTTTATCCTGGTTCTTTGTGTATTGCACTCGTTGCTTCCCAGAAGCAAGTGTATGCCTGGCTGTGTTTATCCTGGTTCTTTGTGTATTGTACTCGTTGCTTCCCAGAAGCAAGTGTATGCCTGACTGTGTTTATCCTGGTTCTTTGTGTATTGCACTCGTTGCTTCCCAGAAGCAAGTGTATGCCTGACTGTGTTTATCCTGGTTCTTTGTGTATTGCACTCGTTGCTTCCCAGAAGCAAGTGTATGCCTGACTGTGTTTATCCTGGTTCTTTGTGTATTGTACTCGTTGCTTCCCAGAAGCAAGTGTATGCCTGACTGTGTTTATCCTGGTTCTTTGTGTATTGCACTCGTTGCTTCCCAGAAGCAAGTGTATGCCTGACTGTGTTTATCCTGGTTCTTTGTGTATTGCACTCGTTGCTTCCCAGAAGCAAGTGTATGCCTGACTGTGTTTATCCTGGTTCTTTGTGTATTGCACTCGTTGCTTCCCAGAAGTAAGTGTATGCCTGACTGTGTTTATCCTGGTTCTTTGTGTATTGCACTCGTTGCTTCCCAGAAGCAAGTGTATGCCTGGCGGTGTTTATCCTGGTTCTTTGTGTATTGCACTCGTTGCTTCCCAGAAGCAAGTGTATGCCTGGCTGTGTTTATCCTGGTTCTTTGTGTATTGCACTCGTTGCTTCCCAGAAGTAAGTGTATGCCTGGCGGTGTTTATCCTGGTTCTTTGTGTATTGCACTCGTTGCTTCCCAGAAGCAAGTGTATGCCTGACTGTGTTTATCCTGGTTCTTTGTGTATTGTACTCGTAGCTTCCCAGAAGCAAGTGTATGCCTGGCGGTGTTTATCCTGGTTCTTTGTGTATTGCACTCGTTGCTTCCCAGAAGTAAGTGTATGCCTGGCGGTGTTTATCCTGGTTCTTTGTGTATTGCACTCGTTGCTTCCCAGAAGCAAGTGTATGCCTGACTGTGTTTATCCTGGTTCTTTGTGTATTGTACTCGTTGCTTCCCAGAAGCAAGTGTATGCCTGACTGTGTTTATCCTGGTTCTTTGTATATTGTACTCGTTGCTTCCCAGAAGCAAGTGTATGTCTGACCGTCTTCATTCTGCTTCTTTGTGTATTGTACTTGTAGCTTCCCAGAAGTAAGTGTATGTCTGGCCGTATTTATCCTGCTTCTTTACAATCATTAAGATCATATAATAAATAATTTCAGCCGAAACCTTCATAGCTCATACAAACGGTATTCGTAGAACGATTAGCACTGCCACTTTCATTTCGACTTCTTTAAGTGAGGAAATAAAGTAAAAAAACTACCATTAAACTCTCAGCTGAAAAATCTCAACACTGCACAAAATATATGTCTCACAAAACGAAAAGAAACAAGAAGTTAGAAGTGAATGATGAAATTTGTATATTTATGTTTACAGTAAAATATTGCTGTAAAGAAGTAAATTTTATACTTATATTTAGATATTTATAAAGTTTAGCTGCCTAAATATCACTTTGTGTAACGAAAGATAAAATGCGAGCGGCTTCATAAAACAATATACTAAAGACGTTTTGATTTTTTTAAAATCAATAAAAGCATCTCCTTATGTTTAAAATACCGTATTATATTTAAATTTACTATATTACGATCTAAACATCTCAAGATAGAAAGATCATTGCAACAAAAGAAACAAATATCAACGTAATATTTTATAAAAGTAAAATAACTCCTCTTGGAATAACCAATCCCTTAGAATTTTGGACAAATGTTGATTGTAGAAAACATAACTGTGTAGTCACGTACTCTGTGAATAAAGTGAAAATATCTAACTAGAACTGGCTTTAATAATGAATGCAGACCAAAATACGACTAAGCTTGTAAGACTCCTGGAAAAACAAGCCAGATAAGGAAAACAAGGCTGTAAAACAGGCTGGAGTCAATGAACGACGCTAGATCGAGGCAAGTAGTGGATGCTTACGTATGTATGTAAATACGTCATGCCAGCTCGTGCAAAATGTTTTACAGCTTTAAAATATTCATTATGTTTCTACGTACGTAAACATTCTATGGTAGAAAGTGTAGAAGTAAACGTTTTTTGAAAAAAATGTAACCCTAAAGTCTAGTGAAAAATGTTTTCATAAGAAATATTTGTTTAAGTTATTCATACCACGAACGCGAAATTGTTCATCAGCCCGAAGCGAGCGTTGTAAAATGTCGCTGTGAACACAAAACATATTCTTGTCGTAACAAATTTAACCTTTTATTTAACAAGACTTGAATATTTTTTATTACTATTTTTTAATAAGAAACATTCTCATCTGAATAGTTTTTAAACTTAATTACAGTTGAATTTCGTGCTTATAATTTTTCAGGTTTTTTCTCAGTAAAAATTAATTGCGAAATGTAGGTTTTATTTCCTGTGGAAGTCTCAAATTTAACCATAAACCAACCATATTTTATTATAGAGGGGACCGCTTATCGTAGGTTGGAAAGATGAAAGGTGCCCAAATACTTCTAACCAAAGTGAACGGGTAAACAAATCCTTCAGTGGTTTCTACAACTGTAATTTAGGTAGACCTGCCTTATACGATGTTTGGTTAGGCCTATCAGTGTTTTCTAATGATAATACTCGAAACTACCCGAAGATTTCATAGAATTTGTTATTCAACTTACAATAATGTTTCAAGGAGAGATAGAAAAACATTTATCACTGGTCATTAAAATCCTCTCAAAATCGTCAATACATTTTCCTGTGTAGGTTTTGTCGACTGTTTAACATTGTAAATATGGAGTCCATTATAGATATCCATTGTAATCTATTTTGTTATTTTAAAAAATTCAGAAAAATATCACTCCCGATTTCAAAATGACGGAAATAGTTCCTAACTCACAAAGTTTATTAACTCAAAAAAGAGCTTTTTATAGTACTTATAATAATAAAACGTTGCTTAATGTTACATTTTTTGAAAATTTTGAGACCATGCTTATTGCGCTACGACAAATAGTGAGGAATATGATGGTTAATAGTGTGGTTATGGTGATAGAGTGGTTAATTGCTAGTTCCATAATTGGCTCTTACTGAACAATGCATTAGAAAACATGCTCACATTTGAATTTCATCGTAGAATCATGACGACGGATTTGAAAAATGATGCACAGTGAAACCTCCACTATCCTCCTTGCTTTATTCTGAAAGGCAAGCCCATGCGTTTCAATTTTGAGCGTTTTTTTTTTTTTAATCAATTGGTGTATTAAGTGCAAATTTAGTATTTTCTTAGTATAAATGAGTTTACCGCTATAATAAATTTCAGTTAAACATAAGATGATGAAGAAAATTTTTAATTTCAACTGTGCTGGTTTTTATGGAAACTCAACAATATTGGCGTCGTTAATTTAATTAATCTCTGCACGTAACTCGACTGAATCGTTTTATTCCATAAATATCAGTACAAAAACAGTAAAAAAAAATTATATTAGACTTCATGATCCATGTAGCGAAGTGATTTTATGAACCTTGTACGTTGACAAGGAATAAAGAGTCTTGCCATACGTGTCCCTTCGCTAACTACAAAAACAAATTTGTCTCGTCATTTTCCCTTTCCTGTTACTCCTATTGATTTAACCATTTTGTTCCTTCTTTTTTCACGGCGAGCAGTAACTTTGCTTGTTTCATTTTGCAAAATACATTGTTACTATTGGATTAATGATGAGTATCATGATGATATGACTGTATTAAAATTATTTGTATATATGGGCCAATCTATAAATGGGCATTTATTCTGTCTCTTGTTCTTTGAATGTAAATTTTATATTTTGAGGTAATATTAGTTAGTAAATAAATACAAATATATTACTCGAAAGTACATTACAAACAAGAAATAACAGATTTAATTCTAGAGACCTCTATGTTTAAACCGTAGAGTTAAAATTTAAAAAAAAAACTTGAAACCTAACCTCAATCTACCGACAAACACACGGAACTATGCAACGTAAATGTTTCTTTAAAAAACAGTGCACTTGAAAAATAGCTATTTTACAGCATTGGTACAAAATGTCTAGTTAAGTATAAATACCTAAAGATACGTTTTAAACAACAAAAAAGTACATTTGAATGTCATAAATTATAAATGGGATTAAAGTTTGAAAAAGAAGTGAAACATAACTATTAATCTCTTGTATTCCTCCATTTTTACGAGGAACCATTCTCTTATAATTTCATATACATCTATAGGTAAAATAAATATACAAATGGAAAAGTTGACTCAGCGCAAAACATGTAGTTACTCAGTCGGAATCCGATCAGGATATCAGCTCTTTTTAAAATTTCAAATAATAAATATTTGAGAAACCTGTATTAACATCAATTGTCATCCACTATACGGTAAACAAAAGTATTTGGACTTGATTGGATATATAAAAACGTATTTTAACGACTGAAAATGTGTAAAAAATATCAGGAGAGTGTGAGCTAATAGAATGATTTGTATAACAAATTTGTAAATAACAAATAAGTGCTTCAAATTTCATAAACTATAATTAGTGGTTAAAATTAGAAAAAATATACTAACTTAATTATTATTTACGATTCGAACAACTGCGTTAACCATAAATTCTCAGACTTAAAAACCCCGTGGATCTTCCCCCTTTTCCTGACCTGTTTACTGGTCTGGTGTATTTAGTAATTTGTCGATAATTTGTAAACTAGATTTAAAACGTTTTTGTGAGCATTAGTATAAGTTATAACGCAGGCGACCTCGTGCAGCTTCGGTAGCCTCTCTGTGGTGATTACAAACTCTGGGCAGGCGCCCGGCAAGATTGAGAGCCCAGTATAATTAGCGCCGACTTACCGTACAAATTGCTTTGATACGCGAGTCCTTTCACGTCCTTTCTGTAAACAGTTCGAGCTTAGACGTCCTTAGAGTTGCACGGATTGTCATTAGGCCTGTGAATCTTTTTGATATCTTTGCCGTCCATTTAAACTGATTGTTTTAGCAAGTTCCTCGACACAGTTAAAAAAGATTGTTAGCTTCTACATGACTCCTGTGTGTGTGTGTGTTTGTGTGTGTGTGTGTGTGTGTGTGTGCGCGCGCGCGCCTGTCTGTGTGTGCGCTCGCGCGCCTGTCTGTGTGTACGCGCGAGCGTGAGTGTATATTTCAAAATTTTATAAACATTAAAAAACATTTAGTTACAGTATTTTTTATATATTTAATTTATTTATATCTTTAAAAGAACCTTCTTCTCACGACTTAAATTTTAATTTATCATTTCTTCATACAGTACGTGACAGATACTTTAAGTAACCATTAAAGCTGTGAACTATCGAACATGTGTGTTACTCTCAAATAGCGTTTGTTTTTGTATTGGAACTGCTTACAGTGAAAGGGGTTCAAGTGTCGCTTCTCTTACACGTTTGCGTAAAACCAAATATTCACAAAAAATTCAAAACAAAACACTATAAAGCAGAAGAACTTACAAAATATAAAAACTGTTAAAATGAATTAATTAAAAGAATGGATGTTTTTGCTCCGGAGCGGCGATATCTTGCCCGTATAAAACCTGACTCTCGGAACGCCTTCCACACAAACCGACCCTGTTACCATCCCTGGAGGGACTTAAAGTGTCCGTCGTCTCACATCAAATTATGAAGGGCTCTTTATTGCCCCATACAATTAATGTAGTCGGCGGGAGGGCGGACATACATAAATGAACAGTAACGTGGCGTAAACCCATAAAAAGGTCTCGTGTCACCGTAAACAACGCGTTACAGCAGGGCTGTGAATTTCTGTTTCTATAAATAAAATAAGGATCCCTTTACTAACATTTTGAAATTTATGACGCCCTTCGGAATATGAACGCAGGACATTTTTACTGTACCATCGCGCAGTTCGGGTTAAATTCATGGATGCTAAAGCAATGCTCGTTATCATAAATACACTGTGAGTGACTTTGTTCAAATTTAAACGTTCTTTACGCGCGTACATTTTACTCAATTTTTACATAGTTGAAAAGTATCTTGACACTTTGAGGACTACTACCTATGTGATTTTCGCCTGGAGACCAAGTGCTTTTTCAACATTTTCAACAAAATCACTGCAACGGCTACAATAATAGCAGGAAAAAATCATTTCACCCATTTAAACCCTGTACTTTATTTAACATCTACACTTACACACACACACATACACATACACACAATTTCGTAAGCCGAATGTTTAGAAAACAATTTTAGGAGCTTGGAAGGTCGTACAGACCTGGGAGGTAACTTAAAGTAAAGGTATTGACGCGAAGGAGCGGGGGAAAATATAGGTTTTTATCAATTTACAACATTTATTAGTTTTGAGAACGTAAATTTATCAAAAATCATCATAAGAAATACACTGCATTGAAAAACAGCTGAGTATGATTTTCAAATATTTCAGCTGAGAAACAGCTGTACAATTATTTTAAAATCAGCTGAGTACAAATATTTTAACAGTATTAAAGGTTCGTTAGACACACACACACACACACACATATATATATATATATATATATATATATATATATATATATTTATATATATATATATATATAAACTTCTGATCAGGTCTAGTTAATGGAGTACGTCTTATCGCACTAAATGTGTTTGACAAGTGTATTAAATTAGAAATATTCACTGGTTCTGGAAAAGGAAACATCATATTTTTACCGATAATTAAATTATCAACAGATCCTAACATGGTATTTTAAACGAAAAGAAACCAATTTCCTTCAAGACTTTCATTTTATTTAACTACAAGTTGTAACGGTATATAATTTAACAAATTGAATATTATTTAGTTTTAATTCTTAAAAATTTAATTTTCACTTCTAGCTTACAGTTCAGGCGTAACAAAGACGTCTGTCTGTAACGCAATTGAAGGTATAACTCCGTTACATTAAAATATTTTAAATTACCAAGTTAAGTCATTTAAATTAGCACAATATTATTACATTAATTCTTAAGGCTTGTTAATCTGAAATGCAAGGAATTGTGCGCTGGTAAAATAATGACTCTTTTAAATTCAATTAAAGCAAATTACACTCTTTTATTTTAAGAAAGACAAATAAAATAAATTATAATCATGATACATATTTTTTGACATTCAGTTACGGATTATGGAACATTTTATATTCTACTTATGAATTTTTAAGGATAGCAATCTTTCAATTAATTAATCAATCAATGGCTGAAAATGAACATGTACTCGAGTTTACTTGCCTTTTTATATAATCAAATTTTATAATTCAATGTGAACATAATGGCACCAAAAGATGCGTAATTACAGTTATGCTAATTAGTTGAAAAGTTCAATGTTCATTAATTAGAATTATGCTGTGAAACATTTTAAATTTTGAAATAAATCTTTAAAGTCTTAAATCGCCCACTTAGCTGTATTCACATGTCGTAACCTCGCTTCCTCCTCGTGGAAAAGTCTCGGTAAAAGCCTTGTATCATCCTCGTGGAAAAGACTCGGGAAATGTCATCAATAATTCAGCGTCCCATCTGGTACCTGGTAACGTACGCCGTGTTCTAAGCCATGATTATACGAAATTAAAACTTTACATTAATTAAAATTAAAAAAAACCAAATATATTTTCTTGCTCTTTGGAGACGTCCGTTCCCCTCTTACATCTTGCCCAAAATGAGAGATATATTAGTTGCGTGCAACCTTCCTACCTACCGCGCATCCGGGGGGCGCACCCCTACCTTGATTACTTGTTTTAATCTTTTTCCGTTAGATGTCACTATCAGCCAGAGATCTCATTAAAATATTTCTCATACATAACAATTTTTTTACATAGTCATATATTATTACAATTTTGAATCCATTCTCGTTTGTTTTCTGAAATTTGCTAATTTAATATGTAACACCGTCTAAAGTGTGTTACAAAGTAAGACTTCAATCGACCAAAACAGTTTTTACACATGCTCAACCTTATGTTTCACTAAGTCGAGTAAAATCTTAAGACAGATTAAAAATGCATATTGATAATACAATTAGTGAATAAAAATCAAATTGAAAACGCATTCTCCAAAAATATAGTTCATGAGGAAATTTTGTTATGAAAATTTGTAATTATAATTAATTAATTTGTTCTTGAATATTGTAGTCCATTACGTTCTATGAATCTTAATTAATCACTTTAACAAAGGTTTATGACTATCCGAACTTTAAATTTTGTAAATTTGTGAAAACTTACTGAGACAGAACGTTTTCGATCGCTATGCGGCGATCTTCATCAATGTCTTCTGCTTGGAGATGTCGGGTCAAGCGTTGACGGTTTTAAAGGCAGGTTTTCGATAGTATCGAAGAGCCCTTTAAAACCGTCACCGCTTGACCCGACATCTCCAAGCAGAAGACACTGATGAAAATCGCCACATAGCGATCGAAAACGTTCTGTCTCAGTAAGTTTTCACAAATTTACAAAATTTAAAGTTCGGATAGTCATAAACTTTTGTTAAAGTGATTAATTAATTTGTATTAAAAAATAAAATTATCATACAAAAGTTTAAAATTTTTTTAAATATGAATAGAGGCATTTGCCCCTACAAGTCCCTAATATATATATATATATATATATATATATATATATATATATATATATATATATTTAACATCGTATTTCTAAAAGTTATAAATATAATTTCAAAAACTATGTTTTTTGTTTGAAAAAAACTAATACACACCATTTTTTCACTAACACTAGGCTTAGTTCTTGTATCACAATGTTGTATTCTAATTCTAACAAATGAAATATCTATTTCAGTAAACCTAAATGTCTATAAAAACTATTTATGTGAAGTATTTACAAATAATTATCTTTGTTACGCGGAAACCATCATCACATGAAGTATAACTGCTGTCTAGCAACGAAAATGTGTACTAAAATAGCCACTATTAATACATTTCTTGTGTAAATACTCTGAATGAAGCTTATTCGAAGAAGGTTCAAGCATATTGAACTCACGTTTAAAAAATCAACAGCCTTACTGCAGTTCGAACCTTCTATCTTTTCTTACGTATTTAAGCGATGGACAGCCTACGGTCAAATTTAGATTAGATGCGACTGAGATTTATAATTAGTAGACTAAATTTAAAACTTGTTTCAATAACTAAAATTTTAAAACGTTTAGATGGTGGTAATTTGACTGGAAGATTTACATCTTGGATATTTTCGTAATAGCTAAATAAAAAACAAGTAGTGTTCAAAACGGGAATTACAAAATATATTGTACACATAAACATAGGCTGTAGCTATATATAAATAATAGTCTATAGCAGCTCTCACGTTTCGTATAAATGAGGATGGTCTCTTTTTTAACGGGTTTTTGTGTTAAATGTGTCGATGGATGTACTCCTGTTTTATCTCGGACCATAACACATCTGAAACGACCGTCCTCATATATACAAAAGGTTAGTGATACTATAGGCAATTAATGTACTCATGTATAACCTTGAACATTACACATCTGAAACGACCGTCCTCATATGTACAAAAAGTGAGTGCTACTATAGGCAATTATTAACATGCTGTTGTAAGTTTATGTACATGAATGTCAACTATTAGGTCAATCTGAAGATGGATATAAGTAACGAAAAACCACCATTTTGGGCTACTTTATGTTGAAAACTCAAAAAAGCAAACCCCAGCTTTAACGTTTCCAGATGTTGATAGTTTCCTCTGAAGAGTTTATTTCTGTAAATGTGATATTGAAATTAGAATTAGTAATATTAAATGTTAATTATTATATAAATAATCATTATTATTATAAATAAATAATATTAAATATTGCAGATAAATTTGATTTTGTTTACTTAAGCTTTATCTAATGTCTGTTAATAAATATTTAATTGATTTAAGGTTAATAACAGATTACAGACCAATTTATGCTAATACAATTACACTATACGTTTCTACAATACAATATTTATTAAGAATGATGAAATATTTGATTTTATTGATGTTAAAAGTATTGTTTATGATTGTAAAAACTTAAAATATGGCGTAATATTAAATTAATAAATTTTTAGCTCTTGAAAAGGAGTTTCGGAGTTTAGAAAATCTAAACATAAAGTGTGTTTGTATTAGCATGAATTTGGATGTGATCTGTCATTAACCGTAAACACGTTGATTTTTTAAAAATTGTTATCAACTTACAATGATATTGTTTTAGAATTATTAATAGGCCTACTTAATTAATGGCAATGTCTTGTATTATTACGAAAGAAAATATGTTATAGTGGCCACTAATATTCTACCATTGTTACGTGCTTGACAGTATTATACAAAACGAAAAAAATCTTATACAATTACAGTATCATTGTATTATACACACAAGAATAACAATTAGTCTCTGTTAAACGAAATTAATTCCTAATACTGTATCAAACAATCTGTATGATACAATTCAATAACTAATAAAAGATTGGGAGGCGTAAAGATGGTCAAGTTGAACAAAACAACAGGGTTGCATTGAAACACAATCGACTGTAATGAGCCGAGTAGATATATTTTATTAAGTTGGATTTATTTTATATCAAACGAGCCAGAAATAATAGATTTTCTGATTCGATGCTTAAAACATTGTATTGGACTATATATTTTGTAAAACGTGAAACATTGTTGGGAGGGGACTCGATACGGTTGTAAATATACGGCAGAAAAATAAAATTGTATCAACTAAAAAAAATGTAAGATGAGTTTAAAGAGGAGACGTAAACCCGTTCGGGGGAATGTTTTGTGGGCAAACGATGCCGACCTAATTAAAATAGTAATCCTGTGATGTATTCAGTCTGTAACAGAGGTTAGTCAGCTGCAAAACAGATGGTTTTATTTAACACGCAAGTATAGCATTTCTGTTCTCATTTTACTGCACCTACATAGCCAACTTCAACTTAATTAAAAGAATGTCTGGGGAATAATGCGCTTAGAGTAGACAGATTCCCCATTGCTTTTTCTTAAAAACATTCAATTTCCACTGAAAATATGTTCACTCAGCAGACTAGGTTTGGTGACAACGTCGTCATCAGCGATGGACCTCACTGATATTCTTAGGCATACACTGTGTACGTCCAGCGCTGTTCGTGGCGACGTATGTTGAATAGATTATGAATTGGTTTTAGTGTTTTAGGTCTTTTTGCCTTTTTTTTCTTTATTTATATTTTTGTTTCATCTTGATAAAATATTATTTACTAAATATAGGTTGAGCAACACCTATGTCAAGCCACTACTTAACCTACCTTTGAATTGTATAACTTATTTAAGGTTTAATGAATGCATGATTATATCCTTTATCTGTTATTGTGCGTGTATTAAAGATATAATAGTAGTTTTATTCGTAATTTTAATTTTGTTTTTATGAAGAGAAAGATGAAGCCTTCGCCATTTTCGATAAATTGTATTATTGTTATTTTAATTTCGCAACATAGAAAGTATTAGCCTTTGTTGTACAGGCGCTTTTATCTTGTCAAAATATAGACCAATTATTCAAGCTATTTTCTAAACTAGCTTGGGAATTATAATTCTGTTTTTAAGTTACAATGAATTCATAGTGACTATGCAGATATTGTTAGTGATAGAAGATGATTAAGTAAGTATCAATAATGCGCAAGGATTGTCTCATGATTGCATATGATGCTACTGTAATTACATTTAAACAATTTGTAATTTGTATAGTTTTATTTAGTATTATTTGTTAACGGATAAACAATCAAAGGCAAAGAATGTTTAAAATGAACACTGTTGTTAGAATGAAAGTAGTTTCATTCGAAGAAAGATTGACACGAATTTCGTAGTCACAAGATTTTGGAATTTGAGAAAAGATTTGCGAACTGGTACCGACAACATTGTTAGCACGCCCCTCTATTGTTTGACAACACTGTGTTCGTTTTATATTACTACACGTGCACGATGTAATCGATTTGAAGTGAATAGATCTCGAAACAATCGCTGCTGCAAACTTAGAACATGCAATTGTTACATTTAGTTTTACAAATGGTAAAACTACTTTGTGTAGTCTAAATTTGTTAACAATATGCTAAAACCGTCGCATTATATAGGTAGGATGTTACAGGCACTACTTATCAGTATAGTTCGTTGAACCCGTTGGACTCCAGCAAGTTGTGTTTGTACATCCCACACGGATCTCTCTCTCTCTCTCTCTCTCTCTCTCTCTCTCTCTCTCTCTCTCTCTCTCCAACACACACACACACTCACACACTTTAATTTCCTCTCGAAACAATGTTAAGACTAGTACTGAATATACGTTAAAATATGTATTTACACTCATCTATAAAAACAAAATTGTTAAATTTCATTAAACCTATTTCGACAATTACGTTGCCATCTTCAGTGACAACTCTTAGGCTACATTTTATATATTTCTTTGAAAATTATCTTCTTCATTATTCGACCGCTTGGAAATTATTACTCGTATTATTACAATAATTCTTTATTGATTTATTTTTTCATTCATGAAATTTCCCAGTTTCAATACTCTCGGCGTTTCCGTATAATGCACAACTGCCTTTTAGATAATCGTGCTTCTCTCAGTTTATTCGAAACATTCCAACCCATTTTTAAAGATAAATGAATTAAGTGATTTTGATATTGTACTTTTTAATAGAACTTTGGTTTTTTTCTTATTTCACTGACTTACTCTTTTAAAGTCACTGCTTTATCACTTTTACCAATCAGTGTCTTTCTGTGCAGAAAATGGTCTACTGAGCTACGAGAACCCCAACTACCACCTGGATCCTTCGCGGCTGGATGACGCCCTTAACTCCAACACAGAAGAGGATCCTCTATACCAGGAGCTATTGTACCGCGAACTCGAGTCCGTGTGCAACCTGACAGGGGGCAGCAGCAGCACTACCGGGCAGAGCGGTCGTCGGGGTTACGCTCATCTAGACATTGGCTCAATGGGGGTGGATGTGACCACTGGACCGGTCACGAACCTCGACACCGACAACCATCATCTGAGGTAAGATTTAATAAATTTGAAAGTATGCATGTTGGTAACATGAATTTCTAGTTGTAGTACAAAGGTAACATCAAACATAAACACATCATATAATTTTCTTCAAATGTAGCGTTACCATTACACTTGAAATTTTAACCTATATGGACGTATACATCTCTCTCTCTCTCTCTCTCTTTATATATATATATATATATATATATATATATATATATATATATATAGGCCTATATATATATATATATATATATATATATATATATATATAGGCCTATATATATATATAAATATATATATATATATATATATATATATATATACATTCTTTAATGAAGTTAAACAAAAATATTACTTAGCATATTTGCGAGACCACTTTCGAAAACTGTTAAATACGTGCTCTTATTTTCAAGCTTATTATATAGGCTATACATTGAATAATATATCGTATATTATATACATGAATTTATTTTAGTTGGAAAAAACATTGAAATGATCAAAGTCTTATTTAAGAGATTTATTCCTAGTTACTTATTTTTTGCAATTCCTTCTATTAGCTCACACTCTACTTATATATATATATATATATATATATATATAATAATTTTAAAATATTTCAAAAACAAGAATACTTTTAATGCATATATTATTCAAAGCTTTTCGCCGATAAAACAGTACCAGCATCTTCAGGAAAATAATTATGTAACAAAATATTTTTGCAAAAATTTAATTTAATTTAATTTTTTTTTAATATTTTATTATATAATTATTTTCCTGAAGATGCTGGTACTGTTTTATCGGCGAAAAGCTTTGAATAATATATGCATTAAAAGTATTCTGGTTTTTGAAATATTTTTAATTTATTAACTATATTACAAGAAAACATACCACCATATTTAATATATTAATATATATATATATTTCCTTGTTCAAATTTTCAATCGTTATTAAAATACATTTTTATTCATCCAATCAAGGTCAAATATTTTTTTTTAACATGTAATAGATGACAATTGATGTTAATTCAGTTGTTTCAAATATTTATTCATTAATTAAATTTGAAGACATTGATATCTCGGCCGGATTCAAACTGAATTACTACTTGTTTGAAATCCAGTACTTTGGCAATGAGCCAACTTTCCAATAGCTATAAATCTGTTACTCAAAGATGTATACGAAATTATAAGAGAAAGGTTCCTTGCAATAATGAAGCATTACATGAGATGGATATAATGAGAATTTATATTCCATCATATATTAGAAACGAAAAAAAGAAAGTGAGAAGTATTAACAAACAAAAATAATATTCTAACACCATATACTGTGTCAAGTGGGAAATGGATAATTCGCTCCTATATTGCCGCTTAATATTGTGATTTTTTGTTAACCTTAGTAGGAATTGACTTTGAACATTTTTTTACGTTCCTTGTTTTTAGCGTTAAATATAAACGCTTATTTTTACTTAAGTACAATAGATAAAAATGTCAATCCGTTACGTAATGGAAGAGACATTTTGTAATTGTAAAAGTTTGCTTAACGTTTTCTTTACTTAAATCCTTTCTTTAATCACTATTTATTGTATTTCATTTTTGACGAAGAACCCAAATGGTGTTTTTTACCTTAAGTATATAATGTGCATAATCAAGAGTGCATACATTCTGTTTTGACGTAAATGTGATGTAGAAAATCCCAAGATTTGGAAACCCCGCTCATATCATGTCACGTATATCTTCCCTTAACTATGCTTTTGTATATTGTGTGGCTTGTCTAGAGTAAGGTCCACAACATTCCACTTTGACTGTAATCTTTCTCTTATAGATGCAAGATAAACTTGCAATAAACATGGTAACTATTTAGTCTTCCAGCTCTTCCCACACTTGCGCATAACGTCAGTAAAACTATGCATATAATGAATGCAACATTCCTAACGCGAGGCAAAAGGATGGCATTCCAACGTTTGTATAAACCGCTGCATAACATCGTCTGTTTGGTTTAACTAGAACTCCCAGTAAACAGCTGTAAAATGTAGAGACTGCGATGGACATTGTTTTGCAACCACTGTATAATATTTATAAACCGGGGATTAAATTGCCCATTTCAATAAATAAAGCCTATGTTTAATATAACCCATATTTCTAAACGTTCCATAGAAAATTAGTCTTGGATTTTTGACCAAGATTGAGTTCAATGTTTCCTTATAATCTTTATTACTAACACGTTTTTTCTTATAGGCTACACGAAACGTTTTTTTTTATACGTATGCAGAAAACTGTCATCTACTTATATATTTTACAATAAAAATATTGGTAAGAACCACAATACCAAAAATAAAACAAGTTACTTAAGAATAAATCATTATGTACATTTCGATGACCCTGCCGTCATCATTAGAGGGTCTTATTAGACTTAATCTTAAGAAACTTGTTTTATTTATTATTTTTTATTATTTTTGTGGTATTGGGGTTCTTTCCAATATTTTCATTGTAATATATTCTACCACTGTGCTCTTAATATTGTATGCTTATATGTATGTTTATTATATACGGTTATGTAAAACACGTTTTTGATCAATATTTATTTATTAATATACATTTCGTAAACCAGAATATTTAAAATACAAAGACTCCAATTAACAGATTTGTTTCTAATATTTGCTAGAATAATTAGAGCTTTTGCATCCGATAGTGAAAAATTGCATTACTTCATAACTTCTGTAGTCGTCATACTTCATGCGGCATGGTAGAGGTTAACCCTAACCTTTAAACAAAAATTTCACTTGGACATTTTGTTAAAAATTTAAAATAGCGTTATTAATGTCTCCAAATTAGACGGTTTGGGATGCGTAAGGTTTACTCTTTCATTTGCAAGCTAAAGCACTTTGATCGGTTAAATACTTCAAATATTTTTGTGAAACTTATGGATCGAATACAGAACCTCCTCCTCTTTTGAAGTAGGTTAGCTATACTGAACACCACAAATATATTTATTTTAACCTGATGTGATTTTTACTTTAGACCTCTTACCAAGTAACCATCCTCAGAGGCATAACGAGTAAGACTAGCAGTTATGCTTCTGATGATGGTTACTTGGTAGCCGAAATAAACATGATGTTTAAATAATAATTTTGGTTAGAGTTTTTTTTACTATTTGTATTTATTTAACAACTTTATTCCAAATAAATAGTAATAAGTAAAATTTTGTCAATGTTTCTTAAGCTTTTCATTTTGTGAAAACAATTTTTCTAAGAATAATTATTAGTTCGTTTTCTTCATAATTCTTCATATAAAAGCTGATTGTGAATATTTCCTTTTTTATGAAAGTTCGTGAATAAAGTGAAAGAAAGGCCTGAATGTGTATTTGCATCGGTCTGTATTTACCTCGGGAAGCGTATGAAAGTGTTTCTGGAGTAACAAATTATTCAGAGCTTTACGTAAAGAAAGAATTGTAATTTGTTTTGCTTTCAACCACAGAATTGCAATTTCAAGCCCTTCACATATCAGTGACAACCAATATTAAATATTTAAAGGGATTCCTTGTTGCGTAACCCGCCTTTGTGAAGCGTTCTGAGCTGTTGTGCAAAGCGCAATTGTACGTTATGATTGAGATATGTGATAATTATCTGGAAATGATGTGCATTGTTAGTAACCTGATAAGTCTTCACATTGCGCGAGTGAAACTATTTTTGCATCAGATTAGGCGGGTTAGAAAACTTGAAGGAATGTGAGGCCGCCGTTGCAGTCAAAACCTTTAAATAATAAAATGTTATGTAATATTTTTTGAGCTGATTGTTGTGTTTTGGTGCGAATTCAAACTCCATGCATCTGATTTTGGAAAAAACAGCTAACTCTAGTTCCTCGTTAAACAGATTTTCGACGTATACCTCTTTTAATTCATATTATTTATTGAGAATTAGTAAACTGTTTTTTTACGTCGTTACAAATTGGTTTTTTAACGCTGTTTTGGTATTTGGTGTCTTAAGGTACGTTTCCTTTCTAACAAGTCGCAGTCACATGTGGCCGGCACAACTCGCGCGTAGATTTTCATACTGTTTCCATTTCCCAGGCACATGTGCCGGGGCAAAAGTCTCGTGTCCCACGGCCCAGCAGTAGTTGTTATTTTGCAGTGAAAAATTGAATATATGTTGAGTTTTAAGTGAGTCTTTTTACGTTTAGTGATTTTTACATATGTGTAAGTGTTAATAATGGATGCCATAGCAGCTTCTACTTTTTTGATTATCGCTGGTGCATACAATGAGCTGAGGAAAAAAAGACGAAAACGACATAGGTGGTGGATTAGAAGTTTTTTAGCAAAAAGACAATCAGAAGGACCCTTCAACTCACTAATGAGAGATCTGCGCATGCAAACCGGATACGAAAATATCTTGCGAATGACTTTAAGTGATTTTGAATTTTTGTTAAACCTAATAGCACCAGAAATTGGAAAAGTAGTAACTGCCGACAACCAATCCCCTTTGGGGAAATATTAGCTACCACTCTCCGTTTTTTAGCGACAGGTGATAGTTACAGCTCGTTGATGTACCTCTACAGATTGTATCTCTTACTCCAGAGGCAAACACTGTTTTAAAACGTTTTTAAGGGCATTTGGGCAACTGCGCATGCGCGCGTCGCGGGCACATGTGCCCGCTCGTTTCCATTGTCCTTGGAAACTTGTGCCGGGCACAAGTTTTGTCGCACCGCCGGCTGGCACAAAACAGTCGCGGGCACATGTGCCGCGACTTGTGCCAGATTGTTTCCACTCGGGGATTTGTGCCGGCACAAGTTTTGTCGCACCGCCGGCTGGCACAAAACAGTCGCAGGCACATGTGCCGCGACTTGTGCCAGATTGTTTCCACTCGGGGATTTGTGCCGGCACAAGTTTTGTCGCACCGCCGGCTGGCACAAAACAGTCGCAGGCACATGTGCCGCGACTTGTGCCAGATTGTTTCCACTCGGGAATTTGTGCCGGCACATGTGCCCGACAAAAATTTGTAGTAATGGAAACGTACCTTTAGTAAAACGGCTATTTTTAGTTCCATTGGCTAATATAGCCCGACTCTTTACGCTAGTAATAAAAATAGTGACTTGTTGTTTCGTACTAGAAATTGATGTTGACTAAAATCATAAAATATTGTAAGGTTCAAAGAGAATTTATTTAAACTAAATTGTAATTGTGTACAACGGTTGCGAAGAATAAGCTTTGAGAAGAAACTACGTATTTTTATTAAATAAAAAAAATCAATTGAAATACATTGTTACAATAGCGTACATTTAATTGTATTTAAAGAAATGGCGGCCTTTGGAACTGACAGTAATTTAACTGCTCCATAACTATTGAGTAATTTTTAAGTAATTTTGGTTTGTAATATAAAGGTAGACATGCCATTAATTTATGAACGTAATAATTCTTACAAAATTAAAGAGTTCAGTTTATTTTATATTTATAATGTAGGCCTACTCATCTATTCCAATATCCCAGATTATATTCAAATTCAAAGTTACATATAGTAACTTTACATGGTAAATTTCAGTTTATCATATTTTAAATTGTATTAAATGAGCCTCTGAAATTTATCTTGTTTAAAAATAGTTCAATTCATAGCAAGTCAGTATAATGTAACGTTATTCACCTTTACATGAAAAGTATAATTTTAATTTTCCAAAATATATATTTTAACTTACTGCTAATGTAAAATACAGAATTTAACATAACTTACGAATAATAAAAGAAGGCAGATCAAGTGTAAAATCATATATTATCATAATTTAATCTAATTTAAAGAGATAAACATTTAGATAATATGAATAGATAATTGAAAATGATAATAACATAACCTCCAAAGAACCTGTACATAAAATAAAAAATGAGGTTAGCGTTAATGTATTACCACTTTTGGCACTCACAACTCTTTGGTACAAGTAGTTTTTACATTTTTATTGGAATTCCTAAGTAGTGGAAACACCTTCTGGTACCCGTGCTGTGTAAAATGTTTTTACATTCTGAGCCATAAGAGTTACACTTCAATAATTTAAAAGTAAGTCAAAGGAAATAAGTGTAGGTCAAATATCCGGAATGTGTGGATCAAGAAGAGGAACAACTGTTGCTAATGATAACTGGTAGCTTAGATACTAGTTATATCCGTGAAAGCCACAGACTGCAACAAAGATAAAAATATATTTTTGTACAGAGGAATGCGAAACTTGTAAAACAGACATAAACGTTTGTGCTAACTTTATCCTCTGGAGGACTAGTACGTCAGAAGTGTTATCACAAGATATATTATGTAAAATAACTACTGCATTTTAAAATAATTGTATTTATAGGAAGAAGGTCTTTAAGATAACGTTTAAAACTATAAAATTTAATTTATAGTATTAATAAATATATTAATACAAATATAATATTGTATTGAGAGCATCACTGCCCATTACATGTTCTGATTGAAGAATTGTATTTTGAGAAGTTGTGCACTGGTGTATATTTTTATAAAACTGTGTACTTTTCCGACTTTGAAAACAACCAATTCGTTGTTTATTTAAATATATTACTCTAGGATTTTCAAAAATAAGCCTAATTCCGTAACAGCCTCTCAAATGTATATTATAATTGTATTGTAATTCACTATTTGTTCGTCTCATTGTGTTGTTTTGTGTTGGTTTTTAGAGCGTAGTTCATTTTAGATCGGTTTTAGAATATTTATGTTAAAAAAACACAAACCAGAATAAATCTATGTTTCATACAGATTGAGTTTGATATGTTATGCTGTAAATTCGAACATTTTTTGACATTCATCATATCTTGCTTCTTTAAACATCTGTAGTGTCTGCTCTAACTGAACCGAACCAATCAAATGGGTTTTTGAAACACGGAAAGCCTGACCATTCGGAAAGTTCTACTGGTCTCGAGTAGTTCTGGAAAAGCGGGCAATACCGTGCGTGCTTGGACTATCGTCTCATTCCAGAACCAAGCCTCTCTTCAGTAAGGCTTACGGGCTCTTACAGTCGTGGCTAAATTCACCGTCTCAGGCCTGACGCTGGTCCACCGGGCGGCACGAGTTTGGATTCGTAGGAGCGAGTTTTCACACCCTAGGCTGCGGATAGTCCCAAAACATAAGCGATATCTCTGTGATATGACTTGGATACAGGAGTCGCAAGGCTAGGTACTCCTCGTCACCATTGTTCGGTTTCACCACCTTTTAACTCTTCTTTTAACTTTTCACTAACACTCTGGCTATGTAGTAGCCTGCTGGGGATCTCTAATTTGACGCCACTGTACAATAATATTTGATTCAAGTTATATTTCTAAATCTGTGTTCACAAATTCGCAAAAATCATATTCGTTCTCAAAAGACAAGGGTTTCACTCTAAAATTTCAAGCATTGATTTCGGAAAATTCTTAGGGTCGTTTGTTTCACCTTAAAGTAAAATAATTAACCTAATTTGACGCCACTGTACAATAATATTTGATTCGTTATATTTCTAAATCTGTGTTCACAAATTCGCAAAAATCATATTCGTTCTCACAAGACAAGGGTTTCACTGTAAAATTTCAAGCATTGATTTCGGGAAATTGTTAGGGGGCGTTTGTTTCGTCTAGAAATAAAATAATTAACTTCTGGTTTGCTATATATTTCACAGACCTAAAGTAGGCCTACTCTAGGTTTAATTTAGAAAGTAAATTCCAATATTGCCATACATACACACGCGCTCATGTGCATGCTCGCGTGCGTGCGTGCGCGTGTGTGTGTGTGCGCGCGCGCGCTCGCATATCTAACCGTACTTCTATACGCATGAACACGCATATGCCTAAGGCAAGGCGTTAATTAACCCCGCCTTTTGAAGGGTACTTTGATAATAAAAGTTTAAACATTTGAAGAACTTGTATATTTAACAAAGGACTGCTCGTGTGTTGTAAGATACGTGCAGTAGGCGGCATGTTAAACTAAAATTCGCTTCCCCAGTTTCATTTTCACTGCTCCAGTTTCCCTCTGAATCTGTAAAGGCAGCTGCTATCCCCAAGGAACGTGAGTCCCATCCTGTATCAGTTTGTTTTCGCATCGACTTAATTACAACGCCTCATAAATAATTTATCAGCTGAGCACCATCTGTATGCAATGGCGTTGTGTCCTTGCAATCCGCATTGTATATACTAACTGTATACCTGCGCTGTTTAGTCATTCTTAATGAGCGAAGGCGGATGGAAGCAATTGATATTTTATGTAAGCAGCGACAGTAAGAGCCACTGAATTTGTTTCATATTTACGAATATTTTTTTATCCAAAATTTAAAAATTTCAAAAATGGTCGCCGAATAGTCTTGTATTCAAAGCCGTCAAAGTATTGCTTTTCATTACGTTAGTGTTACCGAATATCTGTGTACTTCTTCAGTTCCCAGGTTAACCCAGCCTATTAGAAACGAGTCTTTTTCTTCTGGTTCCATCTCCTATCGGAGGTCGGCAATCATCATCTGTACTTTTACTTTATAAACGGAGGGGCTTCTAACTACATCTATAACATCCTCTGAGATTCCACAACAAGGGATTTCTTCTACGTCAATGCTTCTTGTTCTGTTGATCTTTCCTTGAACTATGAGTCGTAGTAGTGTGTATTTTATTCCCTTCGTTGTATGGCCCAGTTATTCCAGTTTCCGTCTATATATTAACTAATAATTCCGTCTTTATAGTTATTAAAAAAGTGAATAATTCATTTGAGTTCTTTTGTTATTTTTTGCCAATTGCGCCTAAGTTGTTATTTTATCTATCCATGATATCCCCCACATTTCCCTATAACACCACATCACAAAAGCTTCAATGATATTGATGTTTTACCGATTTAAAGTGCAAGCTTCCACACCGTATATTAGCTGTGAGAAAATATAACCAAGTAAAATTCTCAGTCCAGGTTTAAACTAATATCCCGGCTTCATAGAAACGCTTACATTTTAATAAACTCTTGTCTACCTACTTCTACTCTTGCTTTAATTTCTCTAGTTTGACCGTTAATCTCAGAAATCCATGACCCTAGATATTTGTGACTCAACCGAGATATTTGTCAGATATTCCATGACTCGATTTGTATTTTATATATTGTTAAAATAACGTGAACATTTGTTACTGTTTTTAATTTCGTCTTTTAAAAGTTAATTTTCAGATCGTAATTATAACTCCGATTGTTTACTTTTCCAAGTAAATACTATATGTCTCTTAGCCGCCTGTCACTGCCTAAAAAATGGGGCATTGCCATTACAAATTCAAACTTGAGGTAAGAATGGACGATGGAAGCGCAGTACTGTGCATAATGCCTGCCCGGAATACAGTATAGGCCAATCAATTCAGACTACTTCTGCTCATAAAGTTGTGAAAGGCGTCGTTATTGTATTTCATATTTATTCAAGCACTCGTATGAAATAGGGTATAAATGAAAATGGCGTTCATAACCGAGTCATCAATAAATAATTATTATCAGTCAACAACGTTTCTGCAGCCAGTTGCCCTTATCAAGCCTGCTGTGCTATAAGAAAGCAAAGTTCATATATTTCAGAGTTAAATGTGTAATATGAGGAAGTAAAATATCAAACCTCCCACACTTATCTAAAAAGGTCTTTTGAGATATTGCTCTGCTAGCTTTTATTTGAGCATATATATAAAATTAATATTGTTGACTGGGATATCAACCGCATTTTCATTCATAAGTTTTCATCGAGATAGAGATATATGCAAATACAAAAACAATTGCATTGATAAAGCAGTACTGTTATATGGGCGGTGTTTAGACGCTACGATTCGACGGTTGCTGTTAAATTTCATTGCTATGGCCACACTTAGCGTTTTTGTCGTTGCTACAGAAACCCTGCTTCTAACTGGGTTACGTTTCTAACGTTTTCTGCACTGTTTTTCTTTTGTTTATTTTCTAAGATAACTTCTTAGAAGAAGGTATTTTAGTATTAACCTTTTAGTAAAAATAAATATATAAATTTGCATGATAGTATTGAGCAATCAGCCGTGAATAATGTCATTGGTTTTCGCCTGAACCTTATAAACACCTAAAGTTTTGAAGCCTTTCGTATACACTTCAGTTCACCGAGTCAAATCTCGGTTCACCGAGTATGGATAGCTGCAAGATTTCTATTCCTTGCGTGAAGAATTCAGCGGAGGGGCCGGAAAGCCTTATCAATAGTGTGGATGTGATAAAGAGTTTATTGGTATCCATGATATTATAATTATTTGTTACTGTAAAAGAAAGTGCAAATATTTCATTTCAGGAACTCAGTTCTGAATTACAGTTTTTTTTTACTGTCAATTTAGTTGTTAAAACTTTATTTGTCTGTGTTTATATGCGGTCAAGTTTATGTAACTGCATACATGTAAGATGAGAAAAGTTACTGCTTGGAGCAGGTAATACTAGACTGATCGGAGAATAGAATCTCTCTTAGGGTGTCTCCACTTTCAAGCAGGGAAGCACAGTAGGTCTTCCCCTTTCTAACAATACAAAGTAAATGTCTCATCGTTACAGATAAGAAGTTGTATATAATCAACCCCTGCAAAATTGGATTCTGTATCGTTAATTTTATGTCATTGTTTTTGTTTTAACAAGGCCATTGCATAATTGGCCATTTTTGCAGGGGAGTTATTGGAGAACTTGGCAAGTTTAAGGTATCGAAAATTAGAAACCTTTACACGAAACATAAAACTTAGGTTTATACATGCACATGTTTAAAAATGATTACACAATTTCCCTAATCTTTTTGTAACATCATGAATACATGCATTGTAATTGCCTTTCACAATGCGTGCCAAAAAAGGTTTGGTTTCTATTTAAAATTACACAAACCGTTTTAATCCTCGGTTGTGGAAATAGAATGAAAGTGAATTGAAAGCATCTGATCTTGGCAAGGATTATAGTGGACTTTCGATCGGTGTTGGCAAACAGAACGCACTCAGTAGAAAGTTTTCACTCGTATGCCAGTGACACTTGCATATGCATTTTGAATATTTATTTTTTCACGAACTAACGCCTGACGTGTTTAACGTGCTCTAGCTGAAACTGTGCTTTACATAGCCTTGAAATGGATCGTCTCTGGTACCTATTCTGGGCGCTTTTACAGAACTCGAGGGTTTTAAAGTTTTGACGTGTGTTCTGTCTATTGCTCCTTCTTTCAAAGGATAATTGCCTGAACTTAGATATACTTTCATCTTGTAAGTGAGACGTTATAAAGAAGCGCAGGGCATCTGTAACAGCAGAAGTATTTTGTCTCTTGATTTTACAAATGAATCTAATTCCCACAGTTTTTTTACATGTTTCTTCTGTCCGTTTGCTGACTTTTTAATAGTTGTTAGTTTTCCTTTCACCTCGTAACGTTTCACTTATTTTTGTTGCACACTTACATATTTCTTTCTGATGCACACTCTGGTACATTTTTTCTGATGCAGAAAAAATAAAAGCTTAGTGTTGTTCGGAAATAAAAGTTTTAAGCGAATATCTTGCACTAATACAGAAGGTAATTGGAAATATAAAAACCTCCCAAACAGAAAAAAAAATTCCATTCTCCATATTTTATCGCCACTTATAATTTTAATATCCTTATTTTATATACATTCTCCTCCTGATGCATTGCAGATTCTGTCACTCACTATATATGTCGCTGATAGGCCCACTTAGTGATGAAGCATGCGTAACACGAATTAATTGAATCTTCAGTGAACGAACTGGGTTAAATTGACGTAACATGCTGGTAATATACTGTGGCCACTGTCAGAGGCTTTATATGTCGCTGATATATGTGTATTCATCGATGGATATTACGATTTGAACAACTCGATTCAATTGGCATATTACGTGAATCTTATAACTGAAAACGTGGGTTCCATAAACGAATACGTTTTACCGAGTTGAACGAGGACATAAATCTAATATAACACACTGCATACAGAAATATCGGTTTTAATTTTTCAGAAATAAAAACTAAGAAAATATCTCTGTATTATTAGACTAAATTTACTAGATTCAACTAATAGTTATTTAACAACTTGAAGCAACTGTGGCGTATTTTTTTAAATTTTTAAATAAATAAAACCTCTTAAGTGCAAATAAAAATTATAAAGTCTTCTACGAATGATTGCTTTGCAATTAAAATGTACCTAAAGGTTTAAATAATAAGTTTATTTATGACTAAGAGCTTTTATTGATTTGAATTAAAACAATAGTAATTTATTAGAGTAAATGAACCAATTACCAGGTAGATCGAGATAGCATGGCCTTACAATCTTTACAAATCAGAGCTCAAAGAAAAAAAAAATTGTAGAGTAGCTACAAATAACATTATTAAATATAGCCTAATAAATTACCTACATAAATATGGCTTACATCGTTAACAGGTATATTAGATAACTAATTTCTCGTTTAAGTATTAAAAAAATATAATTAACATACTGTTAAATACACTTCAGAATGTGAAATAGTCGTGGAATAATAAGAACGACTTTTGTATGAAATCATCTGCTCCTCAATAGTTTAGATAAAATCTCATTATCTCTGAATAACTGCATTAGCAAAGTATTTCAAACCACTCGCAAATAAACTAATCAAGAATGACAATATCCTTTACCTTTAGCTTTCGTAAATCTTCGGGACAATTCGGTGGAGAGATATTATTTTATGTTTACAATGCGTTTGAATAGAAGCTATTGAACTGTAATGAGGGATAGTAAAAGCCCTGTAGCGATTATTCTATCCGCATCAAGTGTCGCAAGACAAAAAACTGCAATCCACGTGGGTCACCAGACTCGCTCCTTCCTTGTCTGGCTGACTAAGAAACAAACTGCAAAGGTACAGGTGCCACCTACTCTCTCCAACTTCGGCTTACTGATTGAATATCAGACTGCAAAGGGACAGGTGCCACCTACTCGCTCCAACTTTGGCTTACTTACTGAGAGTCAGACTGCAAACTGACAGGTGCCACCTACTCTCTCCAACTTCGGCTTACTGATTAAGAATCAGACTACAAAGGGACAGGTGCCACCTACTCTCTCCAACTTTGGCTGACTAACTGATAGTCAGACTGCAAAAGGACAGGTACCACCTACTCTCTTCAACTTTGGCTTACTTACTGAGAGTCAGATTGCAAAGGGACAGCGGCCACCTACTCTCTCCAACTTTGGCTGACTGACTGAGAGTCAGGCTGCAAATGTACAGGTGCCACCTACTCTCTCCAACTTTTGCTTACTGACTGAGAGTCAGGCTGCAAATGTACAGGTGCCACCTACTCTTTCCAACTTTGACTGACTGACTGAGAGCCAGATTGCAAAGGGACAATGGCCACCTACTCTCTCCAACTTTGGCTGACTGACTGAGAGTCAGGCTGCAAAGGGACAGGGGCCACCTACTCTCTCTAACTTTGACTGACTGACTGAGAGTCAGATTGCAAAGGGACAATGAACACCTACTCTCTCCAACTTTGGTTGACTGACTGAGAGTCAGATTGCAAAGGGACAGGTGCCACCTACTCTCTCCAACTTTGGCTGACTAACTGATAGTTAGACTGCAAAGGGACAGGTGCCACCTACTCTCTCCAACTTTGGCTTACTTACTGAGAGTCAGATTGCAAAGGGACAGGGGCCACCTACTCTCCTACTTTTGCTTACTGACTAAGAGTCAGGCTGCAAATGTACAGGTGCCACCTACTCTCTCCAACTTTGGCTGACTAACTGATAATCAGACTGCAAACGGACAGGTGCCACCTACTCTCTTCAACTTTGGCTGACTAACTGATAATCAGACTGCAAACGGACAGGTGCCACCTACTCGCTCCAACTTTGGCTGACTGACTGAGAGTCAGATTGCAAAGGGATAGGTGCCACCTACTCTCTCCAACTTTGGCTGACTGACTGAGAGACAGACTGTAAAGACACAGGAGCCACCTACTCTCTCCATCTCTTATTGGCTGGCTGACTGACAGACAGATGCAAATCCCCGGGTGCCACCAAACTTACTTCTTCCTTCTCGGACTGGCTGAGTAACAAACTGCACAGCCACGGGTGTTAACTACTCTCTGGGTAACTGAAAGTCACACTGCAAAGCTGCTGGAGTCACCTATCTCTTCCATCCTTGAACGACTGACTGTGACGGAGAAGAGGTTACATCATTCTCGTTACGATTCCCACGTGATGAGGTCTCGTTAAAAGATAAACTCCCATATAAAGGTTTTTTACACACTGTGTCATAAGAAGTTACATTTTAAAGGTTGTGAAAGGAAGAGAATTGACTTACAACGAAAGAATGGCTTTTATCATAATGAACAACCACGGCACATATAGTTTTATTTCACCTTGTAAATAAAGCTTTAATTTCTGATAATCAATTTGTAAAATAACCGTCTTCGTACTATGAATTTAGCGTTTGTTTCTGAGAAAGTCTGTGGCGTACTCCTACGCCTGTGCGCCTGCAGGCTCGTGTGCGTTCAACAGTTACAAAACCCGCCACGCCTCTACCTGACCTAACCTGCTCGACTCTCCCGCAGGCTATTTCGTGTTCGAATTCTATCTGGTTCATATTCTCATTGTTATTAGTTGCGTAACTGTACAAACATCGATTATCTGGGTGTTTGATGAATAGTTGTTCGTAAATACTCTCGTTTGATGCACGTTAGACCGCCTTTGTCTTAAGAGAAGCATGAGTCATGGTAAACGTTACGTTGTGCTCAACTGTAACAATTGTGAAGACGTAAGCTCCAGCGCAAGAAGAATACGAAGATTAAAGATAGTGAAACAAGGGAGGCTGACTATATTAGGACCTTTAGAGAACAAAGGTAGAGCGAAATTATGGGTTACCTGACACCCAGCATGAAACCACTGCACCAAGAACCTCACCACAATTAAAAACCCATGACTCTCGTGTCGTGTGATTCTGCGTTATTCTGGAATGTAACAGCTCGATGATAGTTCTGTGTGGCTTAACCTGGTCACCGGGATAAGTACTCCAACCGGTTTCGACCGTTTTTGCTGAACTACTTGGGGGACCATAATACTAACACGTTCCATACATCCAGGGCTTTTGGACCGCTCCTGGATCATACACATAGAATTTGGAATAGCGTCTCCAAAGCCATCAGACCTACAATTTCCCTTCCTAACTATCTCCGTGATGACGTATGTCTCCACCCTAGCATTAAATCAATGTAACACATGTATACACAGCATAACCCTCGCTCCAATATTTCTCAAGGATTTGCTCTATTACAAGAATGTTGTTCTAGTGTTTCTTAGTGTTTAGAGATACCCCTAATGTAAAATTGAAGCTTATTTATAACCTGCTTTGAGGATCTGTGATTGCTTTAGGAATCTGCTTCGCTTTACAGACTGTGAATACCTCCCGTTATTATTGTTATGTTTCGGTAGTCATGGTTGTGGAGACGCACTTTGATTGTTGTTATGGTTTGCGAGTGATTTAATGTGTTCTCGGTATTGTGCGTGATACGGTTTTGCAGAAGATAGAGGCTGGGTCAAGAGAGTTTATATGCGACAGAGGCATTGAAGACACAAGTTTACAAAATGAGGGATTTTTTAATTTGAAATTCATTCCAAATTTAAAGACTTCTCAGTGAACATTAAAATTAGGTAATTGCACAAGTATATATTTATTCAGGAAAACACGTTGCATGCTTGCAAACAATTCAATCACTTAAAAGGAAACTTTAAATTTTCATTTTCACAAAGTCCTATTAAAATATGTATTTGTTTGTGTACACACACACACACACACACACACACACACACACACACACACGCGCGCGCGCTCGCTCGCGTGTATGTATGTGTGTATATACATACATACATATATATATATATATATATATATATATATATATATATATATATATATATATATATATATATATATATATATATATGATATTGTATGTGCGCGGTCGCGCGCGCGCGCGCGCGCGCGCGTGTGTGTGTGTGTGTGTGTGTCACGTACACTTTAATGTACTTAAACAAGAATCTTACTTGGTACATTTGCGAGTCGACTTTTGAGAGCCCATTAATTACAGTTCTCTCATTTTCTACCTTCAGAAGACTGCAGGCTCTTGTAGTAGGTAGACGTGTGAGAATTGTTCTAAATGAACCCGCAGTCTTCTAAAGCTCGAAAATGGAAGCACTGTAATTATAGGCTACGAAAGTCGACTCGTAAATGTACCAAATAAGATTCTTATTTAAGTTTAAGTGATAAGTGAATACAAGAAGACAGGGTTGCTAAGTTATATATATATATATATATATATATATATATATATATATATATTAAATATGGTGATATGTTTTCTTGTAATATAGTTATTAAATTTAAAATATTTCAAAAAAAAGAATACTTTTAATGAATAAATATATTCATTAAAAGTATTCTTGTTTTTGAAATTTTTTAAATTTATTATATATATATATATATATATATATATATATATATATATATATCGCAATATGTATTCTTGTGTATTAATAAAGAACTAAGTCAAAATACAAATACAAGAATTATAATTGAATTTACAATTCAAAGCTTTTGCTAACAGTACCAACATCATCAGGAATATTAAACAATTGTTTTGTTTAATTGAATTGTTTAATATTCCTGATGATGTTGGTACTGTTAGCCAACGAAAAGCAATGAATTGTAAATTCAATTATAATTCTTGTATTTGTATTTTGACTTAGTTCTTTATTAACACACAAGAATGCATAGTGCGATATATATATATATATTTTTTTTTTTTTTTTTTTTTTTTTTTTTTTTAGTATCTACACTTCTATAAATATTTGTTAGGAACTTAATCATCTGTTATAACGATTTCCCATTGCATTTTCATTTAGTCGCTTTTCTTAATTTATTTCTCAAATGATACCAAGTTACGTACATTGAAGTCTTTTACGGACATTGTATAAGCAATTTTTTTTGTTATGTATGTTATTCAACTTGTTTTATATACAAAACTACATTGTAGCTAGAATGTTTGTTTTTTTTACAAGAGCATTAAATTAATAAGAAATTTTTCGCATTACTGGCCTGTTTAGAGAAATGTTTTAGCCGATAAAATCTTAAAAACAAACTTTGTCATCCTTCTGGAGAATCAACCCCTAAATCACCGTCTCTGTGGTTCTGGCCGGAGGAGAGGCTATTTTGTAATTGTATTTAAGAAAGATATTAGTCATAATATGTTTAAAATTATCTGTACAGTAATGTTATGTTTTTTGTAGGTTTAGATATTTCGTGTTTGTTTATTAATTCCAACAAAAGAAAATCATTTCTTCTATGTGGAAAGCTTAAGCTGTGACAAAGACTGTCTGGCATACCGAGCCTTGAATTATTACATCCCGTTATTAGTCAGTATTACATTCACAGGTTTAATGTCAGCTGTCTGTGACATCACGACAAAATGTCAGGCGCTCGGGGCTGTAATAATTCATTGGATGACTCACTCAGGTTTTATCACGCAATTTTAAATAGTTTCACAGTACAGTACGTAAAAAATCTTTATTAAATCTCCTTTTCTGTAGTGATTGGATTGGTTAATAAATTGATTTTAGTCGTGTGTTCAAACGTGTTTTGTATCTTTGTATACAGATCTTAATTATGTTTTTATTATCGACTTATATATATTTTTGCTATGTAGTTTGCATTAGATTTCTTCAATTTCTCTACTCTGGCAGAGAAAATATTCTCTTGTATAACTTGACTATTCCCAAGTAAGCCATGATTCTCTCCCACGCCCGATTCCAGGGTTCTTCATTTCTCTTATTTAGTCAGTCTTATATTTAGTGCAAAAATAAGCATCCCCGTAAAACCCCGATAGAGAATAGGTTTATATAAACGACGCTACCATTCTCACGTGAACCATCATTTCCTACATCAGTGAACTTCCATGACTAGTGAGCGGAATATCTGTTTGGCCTGACTCAGCGCTCCTTGCTTGGCTTTAATGTCTGTTCGTTTGTTGCCAGAAATTCCTACGTGGATGGGTACCCATTGTAGCGTTACCATCCAAACGGTTGAGATGAGTTCTGCCAGTTTAATGTGGTATTGGATTGTTCTCAAGCAGTCAGTAGGGGCATTGCTTTACGCCTGTAAATATCTTTCATAATGTTGATCTGTTGTTCTCAAAGTATACGAGGAGGTTACCTAGGGCGCCAAGGATCATTCACCAGGCAACGGGATTGCAGGACTGTGATCCAGTCACAGTCTTGGTTTGATGAGGTTAGCCAGGTACAGTCGAATCACTTTATGAAAAATCGGGATGTTGGATGCATAGTGCCAAGAGGCACCAGTGCGCATGCGCGTTAGGGCGAGAGCTCTGAGCGACACTTCAGATGGTCGTGAAAGCAGCCGGTGGTGGATGTATACGTACCTTTCCAAAAAC
Organism: Prosapia bicincta; assembly: GCA_036971475.1. Classification (NCBI taxonomy): domain Eukaryota; kingdom Metazoa; phylum Arthropoda; class Insecta; order Hemiptera; family Cercopidae; genus Prosapia; species Prosapia bicincta. The sequence continues at coordinate 119,040,911 of JBAIZL010000004.1, read as the reverse complement.
AATTGCTGGTGTTATGTTTTGATTTAGGTTTTATGTTATGTTTTATAGTGCACGTGTTTTTAGTTTCTTTAAGAAATCGTGCAACCGGGTAGTACCCGGGTTCTTTCTCTTGACGTGCATAAACGAATCAACTCAGCCGAAAGTATGTAGTCAGACTAGTAGCGTTTCTACTTAGAACTTTCTCTTCCTCCTTCCCCTAGCACGTGGCAAAACTCCACCCCTCACCCCCACATGCCTGCGCGAGGCGATTTTTGTCAAAGTGATTCAACTGTAGTTTCCCGATCTGTGGATTGAGTGCGTCAGCCTCCTCTTTCCACTCCAGCGCGTAGACCTGGAGTTTAAGAGGTTTTTCGTAAACCAACTCACCCTTCTAACTCGTTCGTCTTATCGGCCGTTGATACTACTTTACCTCATCTACTACGCAATGTCTCAGTGGCCAAAGCAGTAGAGACACCTTTTTATTCCATGTCGAAAAAGTGTAGGCTTAATGTAATTATTATTTATAAAACTATGCCAGAAAGTAATCTTGAGACGATCCAAGTCTATTATAACTGTCGATTAAAAGACTCGCCAATTATTCTGATAGGATAAAAAATCAAATCCATTGTTTTTAACTTAACGTGACCCGGAACACCCTCCTTTAAATCCACATTGAGTACTCTACTTAGGTCAGCCATAAACTATTCTATTTTCAATCATTACAAGAATTTTCAAAATAATAAATACCTTTACTTGTACTTTATTAGTAAAGAAAGTTAATAATTCTTAAAAATTGACTTTTCTAAAAATAAAATTATGGTAAATTCTCTCCAGGGGCGCCTTCAGGAAATGTTTTTTTATCTCAAGGCTCCAGCGGATAGGCCTGCGCCGGGCCTACTCAACTTTTTTATATTTATTTCTTTAAGTCTTTCCTAATTATCGATATTTTGAAAAGCTAAATCTTTTATATTATGGATTAAAAAATGCTTATAATATACCGAAATTTAGAATACATCAAGCAACAATAAAATAGCAAATAATCGCTCTTTTGTTTAGCTTATTGTATCTATTTGCCCTGAAAGTAAAAATACCCTCAACATGCACTTTCATTTAAACCATTACTGGAGGAGGGTGCAAGCCCCTGTCCCCCGGTAGTCACGACTCTCCTAAACTGTGCGTTTCCCAAAAAATAAAACCTAAAGCCACCCTTGTCGGGAATCACGGGTTTGGGAACCACTGATATAACCAGCTCGAGGATGTCTGAACGTGAATGCTTTTATTAATATTACTTGTGTAACGTGTAAAGAATTTTATATTTGCTCTGAACATTAGCTAATGCACCTACAGCGATTCACTGATAGCTGTTCCCATGCGTTGCAAGACTGCGGTATGTTCGGAATGTCGAGTGGCCTTGGCCTCTAGTCCAAGACCTTGGAGGATCCCGTCGCATCCAAACTGTCAACCTTCTGGATCCTTCCTGGATCTAAGGACAATGACACGTTTGATTCTGTAAATATCTCGATTTTATTAATACATTTTCTACAAAATGTTGATATTCTGTGGTGCATTTCACAAAAGCTGCGCACGGAAAAATTACACCACGAGTTTTTATCGTTTTAGAAGTGGTATTGCTTGTAAGCTATGCTCCTGTGGCCCTACATCTAGAAAATCGACGAAATGTCTGTTGTGACAAAACATTTTGTGACATTTGACAAAATGGGAAGACTGGTAATAATTCAATGCTAATTACATTACAATGTGAAATGATTTTATAAAAATTCAGTACAAAATTAGTACTTGCAGCTTGTAGTTTCTAAAGTATCAAAGACAAGGCATAAGTTCCGACGTAACTTGATACAATTGGGCAGGCATCCTCACTACGCGGCCCTTAGAACGATTTTTTGTGTCACTCAGACTGTTAATTTTTTGAAAAATTCAATTTCTTCTTAGTCTGCTAACAAAGATTCCATATGAGAGAGCTGTGAAAGATTTTGCCTATTGGCTTCAAAGAATTAACAAATTCAGGTATTCCTGAAGTTAAGTAAAATACATTTCCCTATTATTTTATACTCTTTTTATACAAAACACCTGATTTATTTTAGTGAAGCAATAAACTTATGTTATAATCATACTGTTTGTAAGTTATTTATTGCCACTTGTACTTGCGGCCCTGAGGAATACTTAATTGAAACTATTTGGCTCTCCAAGAAAACCTAGTGAAAATCCCTGGAATAGTAGTTGAGATACAATTGATAGAGGGGGCGTTAAAATCGTGTTATTTTCAATGATCTTTACCATCGACTTCTCAGTATCCCTTGGGATCGTTTTCATTTTGTTTTATTGCCTCTCGCTATTCTTTTTTTCACTTTTTGATTTATATGACCATTTTAATACCCAACTTTCTGTCTTCTTTTGCACTTTTAAGACGATCAGCCAGTATGGTTACTGTAACCTTCGAGGGATAGGAATGGATTAGGATTAATCTAAAGATATAAGACTGACTGGTATAGGTTATAGGGTGAATTCTGACATCACATGTGCCTCAAGTAAACCTACTCTCTATTGGGAGTACGGGATGATAATTTGTGCTAACTGAACGCCCCGGCTGATAGTATAATAGGGCGTATTTTGTTTTTGGGGATGTATAAGAGGTCGTCCTATTTTCTTCACACTACCGTTTTCAGACATAATAAAGTAGATGGGAAAGTAAAGTCTTGAAAAAGACTGTTGAAGTGAAGCAAAACGAAGCAAGTTACACCACTAGTAAATCACTCCCCCATAGTTACAATGAAACTGAGCGACGAACGGAAGTTTAACGTCGAATTGACAACAAGGCTCACCCACACAGCAAGATGTGAATTTCCTATTCGCCCAAACGGCGGTAACCCCCACCACATCTGGCCGATTTCACATACGCAGAATCCTATTTTGTTTTAAATCAAACTATAGTAATATTCTGCGCATTTCACCTAGAACGTTTTCATGCATGAATTTAACAATTTCTATTTTCCGCCTGTAGGAATCTAATATCTTTGGCATTGTTTTTATATAATAAATAATTGTTACATATATTACGAACGAACAAATTAGCAATTTTTTAAGTTATTACAATTATCTCGATTCGCTTTTTGAATGCTGGTAAATAATGTTAATATGGTTTTATTAAATAAAATAATGTTACACCGTTGCTTACCTACAGTAGACCTGTAAAATGCTTTATATAGCATTTTTTTCCAAGTACCAGTCTGGCGCAAAATCACTTATTTCGAAATCAGATATGTTTTTCATAATTGAAACATTGAATTATGTTGAATGAGTATATAGTCTCTTGTGTGGACTATATTACAATATCATATTTACCGTTCTTAGGGTTCTTGATTCCTTTATTTTAAACAGTTGTATAAGCATAATATTAAACATACAAACTAGTTTAAAAAAACGTTTAAAGACTTTTCTCAAGACATTTTTAGAGTCAAGTTTTGTTGCAAGTGTTTAATGATTTTTAAAAACAATTTTTACTTTCTGCATTTTTATTTTTAGCTCTCTAAAATCGGTCCAGTATTATAGACAATAGTTGCGATTCAAGATCAGGTACCGGTAAAATTAGGACAGAGGTGTAAGCTAAACTGGTAACTCCCTCGACAGCATTGTCTCCACACTCTTGTGTAATATTAATGACCGGCTAAATGACAAGGTTACGCCGTAATCAAAATTACATTAGTTGTGCCTAAATCTGACATCTGTAATTACTCCCAAGGCCGTTGGTATTTGTTTCAGAATTTCTTCAGGCACGTTCTGGTCTCGTGTTACGAATGGTATGCTATCTGAATGGAATAAATAGCTCATCATAACTAAAAATAAAATTTATAATTTAAAAAAATAATAAAACACGATCGCCAATGAAACAGTATTGTAAAATGAACAATTAAAATTTAGATTCCAGCATCTTTATCAAGTACTTAACAAACTATAGATAAATAGTTCTTCATTGTTGGATACTTTAATGTTTTACGAAGATATTTCTAGAAACCTTTTGCCGACAACATTAATTTTTGTTTACCCTATACAACCAATAGTTATAGTTAAGGGAAAATTAAACGTTATGGATCCAAATGTTGCTTGCAAAATTAGTTAATTAGAGCTTATCTAGTGAGAAGTATTCACAACGGTAAAAAACAAAATAGTCAACTCAAAATCTCACCAAAAATTAGTTTTTAATAAAACAAACACACTAGTTCAGAACAAACTAGTTTCGGCGACGATGTCGCCCTAACTGTAGTAGCCAGTTCGGAGAAAGTATTCCGAAACTAGTCTGGAGTGTTTGCTTATTAAAAACTATTTTTTATGAGATTTTGAGTTAACTATTTCGTTTTTCTACCGTTGCTTGCAAATGTTTTAGTAGGCTTTAGTAATATATTTATATCTTAAAAAATTCAACACCATTTATTTAATAATATTGTGTTTCGGTTTCTGCTTTGCACAAGTATAGGAACTACCTCATACTTGCATATAGACACAACTATATAACCAGAAAGTTTGGTTTTACCATTAATATTTTGCATTATCGTAACTACTGTGTACGGGCATAACCTGATCTGTTTAGCATAACACGCCAACGTTTCGCTGTGATAACGTCCTGGGCTTGTACTAAATGCAGACGTTGCACGACACAAAATATCTAGCAGGTGTTACAGTCGCTTACGTCGCAAGAACGTGTGAGCTTTGGCGGACTATCGCGTATATAGCAAGAACATAAGAGCGTTGGCTTACCATTTCTTATGCAGCAATAACCTATAACCTTTGGTTTACAATAGGTTACATTCCAAGAACCTGTGAGCTTTGGATTACTGTCGCTTACATTCCAAGATCGTGTGAGCTTAGGCTTACTGTCGCTTACTTTCCAAGAACGTATTCGCTTTGGTTTACAGTCGCTTACATCGTAAGAACGTATAACCTTTAGATTCACTCGCTTACATCGTAAGAACGTGTGATCAATGGCTTTGAGTACATGCAAAATACTCTTAATTCCTGAGACAGTTATAAACTGTTATCTAATCATAATACTCCAGCGCTTATAGTAATCTATATCAATATCATATATCAATCAATATATATATATATATATATATATATATATATATATATATATATATATCAATATCATAGTAATCTATATCAATATCATAGTAATCTATATCAATATCATATATCAATCAATATATATATATATATATATATATATATATCAATATCATAGTAATCTATATCAATATCCTAGTAATCTATTATATTTTTTTTTTTTTTTTTTTTTTTTTTTTTTTTTTTTTTTTATTTATGAAAGCAGTGGCCTTAGCCGTTTAATTATCAACTATTGGTATTTATCTCATTTATAATGCACTCTTCCTCTGATTTGTTTTTTCTTATTCTTTATACTGAACCAAGAGGGCGTCCTTCAAAGAAGCGGCCTTGCTCACGCTAATATGTTTGCTCTCGTCTGTGTTTCAAGTTAGTTATTATTGGATTATTATAGTATATTATTTTTTTTTCTTAATTTTATTGTGTATCAAAAAATAATTCACGAGGGTAAGCGCTCTCTAGAACTAATATTTTATTATAATTACATTCATACATGTATACGTACAGTAGACCTATATAATACATACACACACGCGCGCACACACATATCACGCACGCACACATGCACACACGCGCGCGCGGGCGCACACATACACACACACACACACACACAGGATACTTATGTGTATACATATCTATATATAAACTTGAATTAATGTTTTAATAACATTAATTATTTAACTTCCGTCAGTTTGTCAAAGACGTGGGAGAGTTTTTCGCTTCAGGGATCTTACTTAATTTTGGTTTAACACGTCCTTATCAAGTTCCGCCTCAGTTGACAGATCATTATGTCGTGTTTAGCGCTTTTTAATTGATTTCCGCTTCAGAACAGCTGATGGTATTTCTATCGCGCTGCGGGTAATTGACAATTAAAATCCGGCGTAAGTAGTTGCCGTTACGTGTGCTCGGGCCTCCCAAAAACACTCGGGTGTACTTCAGTTTACCTCAGCGAGTGTTGAAGAGACGGGTGAGTGTTAACGTCACTGCTCTACTTGTTTGGGTCTCTAGTACTTCGTAGTTATTAACACAGCATGCTTTGTCTCTTAGTTATAGAAAGCCAGAGCTTGTGTTAAACATGTTAACTAAGCTTCTTAGCGTCTAGTCTCCTTCGCGTTGCCCGAGATTGACGTTATCTAAAATATATTCATAGTGAAACGTATTGATAATTTACTTTTAACTTACTTTGTACTACCCGGTGTAACTACTTTGTAAAAGGTGATTGAATGTACTCGAAATTGCTTTATGTTATCAAAGCTATAGAGACCGAGAGAAAAATTGTTGTTGATGACATGTTATGTTTTTACTCAAGAAAGCTGCAGTGCTTTAAATTTTACTTTCGTGATTTATGTAAAGTTGGGCCTAGTTTAAAAATCACTGCAGATTGTGTGTTATTTGAAAGCGGTCTATTTTTAAAATATGACGAATTATTAAGGGTCTTTGTTACAAAATTCTTGATTTTTATTTTTCTTAACTCATAAAGTAGGTTTAATGTAATGAATATATTCCAAAAGAGCGTTTATTGTATATTTGAGTGAAAAAATATTCTAAAAACCTTATATTATTGATATTTATCTCAAGATCCAAGAACTGGTTCTCATACACATAATTTCTTTATTTTTATTCTTGATATTGAGCTATTTTCTGCATCTAATTTCTGAGCGTGCTAACACGGCATGGCCATAATATAGATAATAATAAGTGAAATATAAACAATATTCGATTCACTTGTGTGTGTGTGTGTGTAATAATAAATAAGATTTGAAGACGTAGAATACCACGAACGTTATTTGAATTAACGGCCAAAAGTTGAGATATGATCATTGAGCCAACTCTGATCTGATTCTTGTATTACTCGTCCTTAATAGAGATCTCTCCATCAGAACAACCACTTTATTGGCGAAGTTCCGAGTACGTGTATGTTCTGCGTCGGTCCTTCCTCTTCGCAAATCGTCCTCTTCCTAGCAATATTACCCTTGCCTTTCCAGAGTTTTACGATATACCCTATCAGTTACAGTTAAATGACTTCATGTCATTGCCATATCATATCCTCAAACATATCGTATGCATTGGAAGCAATGCACTTCTTTCCTGTGTGAAACGTCTTCGGCCACAGATGTTATTCATATCATGTTTTTGTTCGTCTATATTTGTTTCATTTACTTTATTTTATGTTGATTGGCGATTAATCTCCATGGACTTGTTTTGAGTTCCTCGAAGGCTCCCCTTCTACTTTGTCCTAATTGTCAAAACCCTTCGCCCACTTCCGATATTAATTATCTTCTTGTATGCTCCTTGATTTTCGTTGTTCTAATCTCCTCTTAAAATGCTGAGTATAATGTTTAGTGAATATAATTTTCTCTTAAAAATTTTAGCAACATAAACACCAAGATTAAACTCTTGCTCATTGACTACTACCTCAGAAATAATATTACCGTTTGTATTAAAGACGCAAGTAAGGTGTAGCCACATTCTCTACTACCTCAGAAATAATATTACCGTTTGTATTAAAGACGCAAGTAAGGTGTAGCCACATTCTCTACTACCTCAGAAATAAGATTACCGTTTGTATTAAAGACGCAAGTAAGGTGTAGCCACATTCTCTACTACCTCAGAAATAATATTACAGTTTGTATTAAAGACGCAAGTAAGGTGTAGCCACATTCTCTACTACCTCAGAAATAATATTACCGTTTGTATTAAAGACGCAAGTAAGGTGCAGCCACATTCTCTACTACCTCAGAAATAATATTACCGTTTGTATTAAAGACGCAAGTAAGGTGCAGCCACATTCTCTACTACCTCAGAAATAATATTACCGTTTGTATTAAAGACGCAAGTAAGGTGCAGCCACATTCTCTACTACCTCAGAAATAATATTACCGTTTGTATTAAAGGCACAAGTAAGGTGCAGCGTGCCTGGGCGTGGGTCGTTATATTGTATTATATACATTATATGACTGCAATACGTTGAAATATTTTTATGGCGATTATGCCATCCGTCTGGATTTATGATAAGAAGGAGGTTTATCTTTCAATTTGAAATTCTTTAAAATATAGCCCTTTGCAGATGTGTTGAAAAATAAGGAACTAATTGAAATTCTGCCTCCTAGATTAGCCCCATTGTTGATACGTTAGTCTAATATATCTAAGCATCGATAGCCAGTCTCTATGTCTACGTTGTGGTCATAGTTCAGAGCGTTTCGTGGGTTTTGCATTGATCAGTGATGTTTTAAATCATGCAAATTTAAAGGAGGAGAGTTACATTAAGTTTTTGTATTTTAAGGTGGAAATGTTTTTAGCGAATGCCAAATGAATTCGAGTGTTTGAAGTCGTATAAAAGTTTCCAAGAAGCAGCGAAGACTTGGGAGACAATGAAAACTAGGATATTTCTCTTTTGATCAGCCTTTGCTGATGATATTGGCTCATCCTTTGGGATTTCTTGGATTAATTTAGGCAAGAATCATGAGGAGGTAAAATTTGTTCAAAATGTTTGTATGCAGTCCAATTGCATCGATTAAGGAATGTTGCTCAAGAAATGCTGATTGAAATAGTCAGCATTCATAATTGTTTTCAGTTCCACCCTTAAGAGAAAATATAGTGCAAGTTTTATTCCATGATTTTCTAACTAATATCATATAACACAAAAAACATTTTTTAAAGTCAATTCTTACTTAAGTAAACAAGGACAATTTGTATTTTAGTTGCTTTTTATTAAATAATTACAATTAGTAGCCTATAAATAAAATAACCTAAGCGTTAAAACAGTTGTTCTATCACATAACCTATAACAAAATCAGCTGCTTTATGAAATCATATGTTAACATTTGTTTTAGGCCAAATGCGACGAAATAGCTATATTGCATATCTTGCCCTTTTTGTGAAAGGTTTTTCTCCCGCATAAACTAAAATTAATTGATTAAATTTAATTAATGAACTATTATTTGAAAAACTATTAATGTATATTTGAACTTGAGTGGATGAATAAAAATTATTTTACTGACTATTGAAAATTTAAATTAGACATAGGCCTACATAAGTTGAGTGTGAACTAATAGAAAGAATTGAATAACATGAAATAAAACAACAAACCCTCCTTATAGCTGAGAACTAAGCAAACTCATATCCTGGCTACAAGTATAACAAATAATTTACAGACAGTTGTATCAACAGGGAAAAAGTTCATTAATCTGTCAAATAGTAAGATGTGGAAAATAACTTAGCATGTATCTATCCGTACAGACAGGTGTTACTTAAGTTTAGAAGACTCATAGTTTTTACTTCAATTTTTAATGTGTTTGTGTACGTTCCTTTTTTGGCAGCTCAAGGAACAAAAGATAGTTTATAAAAAAAATGATATCTGAATATTTCTTCAGGCGATGGTAATAGGTGTTATAATGTTGGAATTTAAATTTGTTCAATCCCCTCTATTAGGTTACATTCCTCCTATTGTTTTCAATCGTTAATAAAATACTTTGTATTCATCCACTTAAGTTCAAATACATTTTTAAAGTTGTAGTGGATGGAACTTCATGTTATTACAGTTTTTTCAAATATTAATTCATTTGTTATTAAAAAAAATAATTTTATTCTTATATGGGAGAAAAACTTTACAAAAGGGGCAAGGTATGCAATATGGTTATGCGTTCCGTTTGGCTTAAAATGAGTGATAACATATAATTTCATAAAACAGTTGATTTTATATTAAAGGTTATGTGATAGAACAGCTGTTTTACAGCATAGATAATTTTATTTATATTAATTGTAATTATTTAATAGAAAGTAACTAAAATTTAAAAAAAATTTGTTGACCCAAGTAAGAATTGCCTTTTGTTCATATTACTTGTTTTTTTTCTGTCGCCACTTTAAATTTTAAATTTTTTCATTGCCTGCACAGTAGAAATATATTTATATATATATATATATATATATATATATATATATATATATATATCTTATTTATTTTCTTAATTTTTAGAGAGAGAGAGAGATTAGTGGTGGGCAATTGCCGTCTTGGATTACATTTCTGTACTTTCATACCCGACTGAAAGCAGTGCCGAATTTAGAAATTCTTCATTCCTAACACATTACAATGTACGTACCTTTCTGTATTTATCGGATACATTCATGCTGCCAGTATTCCTCCAATCCCTGGACGTTGCAAAATCCCTTTTGTCGATTGCCAACGCCATTAGTTTAATTGCAGTTTTGTGCAAATATTCTCTGTGTGCGCAATCATTGAAACAGTTTCCCATTGTGACAAGTTAAAGTCCGGGATATCGTAATGCGATTTTACTAACCATTATCACTCAATTAGGTATTGCATCGTCAGCTTCATTTCTTGGCAATGATTCTTAGAGTGCAAAAGCCATTAGCAAGTGTATCCGCTAGTGACGAAACCGCGTCGGCCGAGGGCGTATTGTTTACAAGTTCTACTTGCTTTCATAATGCCGACTCAGTGCACGCAGGTGTTTCGCTGGCGCTAGTTCTCTCGAGTTCTCTAAATGCAGGGTGTTAATCAACAAGTATTATATTAACCAAAAGGTTTGTATAAAGTATCGGTTTTAATTAGCTACCTTTTCGAAGAAACTCGAAAGCTCATTAACGGCTTCCACATTTTTCAGCTACCTTAATGAAGATACTCGAAAACTCAATAACGACTTCCATAAATCTTCAGCTACCTTTATGAAGAAACTCGGAAGGTCATTAACGACTTCCTCAGGTTTTCAGCTACCTTTACGTAGAAACTCGAAAGCTCATTAACGACTTCCACAGACCTTCAGCTACCTTTACGAAGAAACTCGAAATCTCACCAACGACTTGCACTGATCTTCAGCTACCTTTACGAAGAAACTCGAAATCTCACTAACGACTTGCACTGATCTTCAGCTTCCTTTACGAAGAAACTCGAAATCTCACTAACGACTTGCACTGATCTTCAGCTACTTTTACGAAGAAACTCGAAATCTCACTAACGACTTGCACTGATCTTCAGCTACCTTTACGAAGAAACTCGAAATCTCACTAACGACTTGCACTGATCTTCAGCTACCTTTACGAAGAAACTCGAAATCTCACTAACGACTTGCACTGATCTTCAGCTACCTTTACGAAGAAACTCGAAATCTCACTAACGACTTGCACTGATCTTCAGCTGCCTTTACGAAGAAACTCGAAATCTCACTAACGACTTGCACTGATCTTCAGCTACTTTTACGAAGAAACTCGAAATCTCACTAACGACTTGCACTGATCTTCAGCTACCTTTACGAAGAAACTCGAAATCTCACTAACGACTTGCACTGATCTTCAGCTACCTTTACGAAGAAACTCGAAATCTCACTAACGACTTGCCCTGATCTTCAGCTACCTTTACGAAGAAACTCGAAATCTCACTAACGACTTGCACTGATCTTCAGCTACCTTTACGAAGAAACTCGAAATCTCACTAACGACTTGCACTGATCCTCAGCTACCTTTACGAAGAAACTCGAAATCTCACTAACGACTTGCACTGATCTTCAGCTACCTTTACGAAGAAACTCGAAATCTCACTAACGACTTGCACTGATCTTCAGCTACCTTTACGAAGAAACTCGAAATCTCACTAACGACTTGCACTGATCTGCAGCTACCTTTACGAAGAAACTCGAAATCTCACTAACGACTTGCACTGATCTTCAGCTACCTTTACGAAGAAACTCGAAATCTCACTAACGACTTGCACTGATCTTCAGCTACCTTTACGAAGAAACTCGAAATCTCACTAACGACTTGCACTGATCTTCAGCTACCTTTACGAAGAAACTCGAAATCTCACTAACGACTTGCACTGATCTTCAGCTACCTTTACGAAGAAACTCGAAATCTCACTAACGACTTGCACTGATCTTCAGCTACCTTTACGAAGAAACTCGAAATCTCACTAACGACTTGCACTGATCTTCAGCTACCTTTACGAAGAAACTCGAAATCTCACTAACGACTTGCACTGATCTTCAGCTACCTTTACGAAGAAACTCGAAATCTCACTAACGACTTGCACTGATCTTCAGCTACCTTTACGAAGAAACTCGAAATCTCACTAACGACTTGCACTGATCTTCAGCTACCTTTACGAAGAAACTCGAAATCTCACTAACGACTTGCACTGATCTTCAGCTACCTTTACGAAGAAACTCGAAATCTCACTAACGACTTGCACTGATCTTCAGCTACTTTTACGAAGAAACTCGAAATCTCACCAACGACTTGCACTGATCTTCAGCTACCTTTACGAAGAAACTCGAAATCTCACTAACGACTTGCACTGATCTTCAGCTACCTTTACGAAGAAACTCGAAATCTCACTAACGACTTGCACTGATCTTCAGCTACTTTTACGAAGAAACTCGAAATCTCACCAACGACTTGCACTGATCTTCAGCTACCTTTACGAAGAAACTCGAAATCTCACTAACGACTTGCACTGATCTTCAGCTACCTTTACGAAGAAACTCGAAATCTCACTAACGACTTGCACTGATATTCAGCTACTTTTACGAAGAAACTCGAAATCTCACTAACGACTTGCACTGATCTTCAGCTACCTTTACGAAGAAACTCGAAATCTCACTAACGACTTGCACTGATCTTCAGCTACTTTTACGAAGAAACTCGAAATCTCACTAACGACTTGCACTGATCTTCAGCTACCTTTACGAAGAAACTCGAAATCTCACTAACGACTTGCACTGATATTCAGCTACTTTTACGAAGAAACTCGAAAGCCTATTAACTACTCACAGATCTTCAACTACCTTTAATCAAAAATGTAATCGATTATAAACAAATATTCCTAACAAAAGTTAAGGTAAGTATATTAAGAATTTAGGCTTAAACTCTGGAGCAAGGGCGCTTATGAAAGATACAAAAGAATCTATCAGTATTTCTTCAAAACATTTCAACGAGGACTCCAATGAGGTTCTTTTTGTAATGTTATAACTACCGAAAATATTATAACCCTAAAATTATTAAAATATTGTAAACATCGACAAAAATTAAATTACAAAAAAAAATTCCAGAAATATTTAGTTCTGCCTTAATGTTTTTGGGTTAATTTTTTTATAATTTTATTTATTCAATTCCTTCTATTAGTTCACACTCTCCTTGTATATATGTTGTTCAAATTTTCAATCGTTAATAAAATATTTTGATTCGTCCACTCAAGCTTAAATACATTTTTTAAACTTTTAGTGAATGCCACTTGTTAATACACTTTTTTCAAATATTGATTCATTAATTAAATTTAATTATGATTTAATATTAGTTTTTTAAGGGAGAAAAACTTTTCACAAAAAGGGCATGGTATGGAATATAGTTATTTCGTCCCATTTGACTTATAATAAGGGTTAACATATGATTTCATAAAACAGCTGATTATATGTTATAGGTTATGTTGTAGAACAGCTGTTTTAACGCATAGGTTATGTTACTTTAGTTCTAATTACTTAATTAAAAGTGACTCAATTTTTTTCACTGATATGCATTGACTTCAAAAAATATTTGTTTATAGTGTATCACTTTAAGATGATCACGCACTCCCGTATAAATGTTTTTATGAACTATTTTCGTAAATAATTTTGAAAACAGGTTTACAGCCTTGTTTTGTGACTACCCATCCCCTGCCCGCATCAACTAATAAAATCTAACAGCCGTCGGTGTCGTGACGAAGTTCTGTGAGTAAATAATTCTTTTAGCTTCTTGTAACGTTTCCCTTTGGGTCTAATATTTGTCTTAGATTGTATTTGTTGATGAGTGGGGTTTTTCTTCAAAGTAGATGTTTGAATTGGTACACACAGTGATAGTATAGTATTTCATTGTATTCAGATTCAAAAGTAGTCAAATTTTCAATTCTATAGACCAGGGGTTCCCAAACTTGTTGGTACCACGCCCCTCTTGAAATGAAAGCCTCCCACCCCCACTCCGCTTTACACTGTAAATAAATGGTATGAGGATATGAAGGTGTATACCTTCACAAGAAACATGTTATAACATTTCAAGTTTTAATTTGCAAAGTAAATTTTAACTGATACGAGGAAAATCTGTTAATGACATAGATGAGATTGAATTTTTTTCACTATTATACCTATTTGAGGTTGTATTTTAGTAAAGGCACATTTCAAATCGTTAGGAATATCACGTTTGTTCCTATATTTTGTTTTTTATTGCAACAAGTGCTGAAAATGTGTTTTTGGAGAAGTAGGTGCTTGAAAAAGGCAAGTATAATCGAAAAACGTGTCTGTGATTTTATGGGTGGTTTATCCAAAATGAAGATTTGTCCACTGTGGCGCTGTTGCCACATAGAACGGCAAACATTCGTTTCGCGACACTTTATACTATAATTTTTTTCAAGTGATCCTGTGTTGATTTAATTTCAAGTTTACAAAATTTGCACAACTTTTACTTTCTTGTGAAAGTTAAATTAAATTAATTAATTAAATTAATTTTAATAAATAATATAGCTTTCTATTTTGCCATTTAATATTGTGATATTTTATTATTATAATTATATATTTTTTGTTAAATTGTTAGGTTTTAATTATTATGTTGTTATTTATTGTTATATTGTTATGTTATGTTTTACTATTATTTTTTATTTTGGTTTATATTGTTACGTTTTCGTTTCTGAATATTTTTGTTATTTATTGCAAAATAGTTTATTTTGTTATTTATCATTACGATTTTAATATTATTCCATGATTTTAATATTTTATTCCATTTTAATATTAGTATTCTTCACTCACTTTTGATTGACGATGATATCCTGAATTGGTTTTTCGACAGGAAAAAATAATAATAATATTGTGATTTTGTCATATGTATAGGCCTATACATATTTATATTAATTGTAATTATAAAATAAAAAGTAACTAAAATAAAATGTTTCAGTGTTGAACTAAGTAGCAAGCTCTATTTAAACTAGGTACTAAGGATTTTTTATTCTGTTTTCCATCTGTTAATGGATTTTAATTTACTTTTTTTTAGAAGCTACCTTATTTCGCTTGGCTCCCGTCTTTTGTACCAAGACGGTAGAGCTCTTTAATTCTGGTTAGTTGACACTTATCTGCTAGTTGGTGATTTTTGAGTTGAAATTCCTAAACTAAAATACAATTTAAACCTCTTTACATAGCCGCCCATAAAAATGTTTGTAGTGGGACTGGAGGTGAAGGCATCGCATACTAAAAAATTAAACAGCTAAAAAATTCCAATTTTAACCTTCTTTAACCTATTGCTACTTATAAAGTACTAGGCCATGGTACTTAACTTATTATGAACATGAACACAATATTGCAATTACTCGTACTTTTTTATTATAAAAAACAATATGTATATATTTACAAACAACACACATTTATTGTATGTAAATATTTCAGACCTAAGTCATGTCTTACAAATTATCAATTTTTAAAATAACTTTCTCGAAACAATCCACTGCTCTACATATGGTGCTTGGATTTTATTTTGTTTTTTTTTTATTAATCTAAGGGTAAGATAGGGGTCGCGGCCCCCTTGCCCCTTGCTAGGGCACCCATAACGCTTAGATTGATAATAATGCCTTACAGTATATCAAAAGTTACTTTTCACTTGTAAAGATAACGTTAAGGCCGACGATCCTGTAACGGAGTTTTTGTTCCCCGAATGAACAACAAACTGCACAGCCAGTCAGGCGGGAAAGCCATCTGTTGCGGCCGGCAGTGGGCGGGGCTCTGACGCCACAAACATTAATTTACTCTAAGAACCAACCTAGTCTGGGTCTGCAATAGTTCTCTACAGTTTACGGTGGTCGATTAGATCTTTACCGTTAGTTTTATTAGGTGAAAATTTCTGGTACTTGGGGAAGCTAATAAGCCGTATAATTTTACAATCGAAACTCAGAATTGGTTAATTACTCGGTCTCCACTTCCAGCACTTTTTTATACATTTTACAGATATTTTTTAACAGCACAACGTTTCGATAACTATACTATACTACGTGCTTCTTTATGTCTAATTTTAAATACCGCTTAAATTTTTTTTTAATGACGAAAAATATTATAAATGTTTAAAGTTCAAACAAGAATACAATTAAATTTGAGAACATTTCTTATACACTAAATTTATTCTTCAGTCTTTTAACGATTAAAATTGTTAGTAATATCTTAATTGTTTTGCTTCTGTTAAAGTGAACTAACAGTTTTTTTAATACAGCACTATTTCCTAGATAAGGTTTGCCTTCTGAAACTGCAGTCCTCATCTGTGTTTTATCCCTTGAGGTAATAGAAACTCTTTCCACTAGTTGTAGAGGGTTAGATCGGACTGAGGTCTAGAGTAAACCAAAAATAATTTATGGGCAGGGTTGCATATTTGAATATGCTCATGATTATTTGGAGTATTTTCTTTATTAAAATATTTCTATTTCTTTTAAGTAACTAGTTCGTTTCTCAAGCATTTTGCTAAATATTTGTCTGGAAAATTCTTATTGAGTTTTAAAGAGTACTGGACAGAAAATAAAACCTGTTAATTAACAGTGATAAGCAGATGGCCTAATTAGTAGCAGAGAAGACACAGTTTATAGCATATGTGCACTGAATCATCATATAGATTAACTTTTAATGCAGTAGGGTAAAATGAATATGTAGTACAGCATCCCAATAGCTGTGATTTTCCTTCATTATAAAATGCTGTATTGTTCTATACTTGGATAATTTTGTGCTATTTTTTTTTATTGTTCTCAAAACCCTCAATAATATGAACAGTTTAGTTTGTTTTATGTTGTTTGATTCAAGTGTAAATATCTATGTCTGGCCCGTATCCAGCAACTTGCTTTAGGGGGGGGGGGCGATCGATGCATTATATGTATATATATATATATATATATGTGTGTGTGTGTGTGTGTGTGTGTGTGTGTGTGTGTGTGTGTGTGTGTGTGTGTGCGCGCGCGCGCGCGCGCGTGCGTGTATGTAAAAACATGTAACAAAAAGTCTTAAAATTTGAAAATATTTAATGATTTTAATTTTTATAAGTATTATTTATTTAGCAATAGAATCAAATATCAAATAAAAATTAAATTCATACTAAAATGAATAGTTCGTAGTTAAATAATAAACTCTAGTCGAGGTTTGCGTTTTCTTGCGTAAAGATCAGTGACAGAATCTATAACAATTTTTTTTCTCGATTAAGCAATGCTAATCCTGTCAAGCGGTTCTCTTTCATGGTTGATCTTAGCCTTGTTTTCAATCTTCTTAAACTAGAAAAAGTTCTTTCTACGCTTGCGTTAGAAATCGGTAACTTTATTAAGATTCGTAGTAAACAATGAATAATAGGATAGACTTCTTGATCACATTTTTTTATTAAATCCAGAGCTTTAGTTCTTATTTACAATAAAAGACGAATTAACGTGAGTAAATTAAGATAAAATTCGAGGGTGTTTATAAACATAGACTAGCATTTGATAAGTGATTCTATTTTTGTAATTATTCAAAGAGCATTACAATGTTACAAAATTATTATTATATTTATTACAATTAGGATTTTATATTTGAAAATATATAATAACTTAATTATCTAAAAAGTCCTAATTTAATAATATATTGTCGATTTTTAACCCAAAGTTCTTGAAGATTGGGGGGGGGGGCGATCGACCCTTGGATATGCGTCTGATCTAAGAGTAGTGGTAAAATTAATTTGATAAATTTATTAAAAAGTAATATGAATTTTTAAATTACTGAGATATATTTTGCGTTTCTCTAAAAATTGGTCAATTCTCTTTGGCTAATCAAATCTTTCAGTTTTCTAAATGCTGTAGGCTATTAAATGACTCATTTCTTCCTTTGTCTTTTAAAAATCATTATGGACTCAAATTTGTACCTATCCATGATAAAGTTTCAAACTGTCATAAAATTTAAAATAATAACAAGACAATATCAAGAGCAATCGAAAGATGATTCATTCACAAAATTCTACCCAATTCGATATTTAAAAAAAAATAATTAATTTTCAAGTACAACAATAAACTAAAAATTTATTTTTATTAAATAATCACAATTAATATAAATATGTATTTACGTATGACAGAAGCAGAGTATTAAGTGTCAATAGAGAGTGAAATTAATTAATGAATTAATATTTGAAAAAACTGTATTAACATAAAGTGTCATCCACTGCAAGTTTTAAAAAAATGTATTTGAACTTGAGTGGATGAATAAAAAGTATTTTATTAATGATTGAAAATTTGAACTATATACATATACTGTATATATATATATATATATATATATATATATATATATATATATATATATATATATATATATATATATATATAATGTGCTAGTGATAATAATAAAACGTTAGGCCTCATCGAAGTAATAAACCTGCAGCAAGACCATGCAGTATTAGTTTATTTCATAACATTTTTTTAAGTTACCATTTTCTGACATTTGTTGATTAATTAACAAATTTATTCTGTTGATGTTATAAACAAACAGTTTAAAAACAAACCTATTTCTCACTTTAAAATAAAAATTGTTTGAATATATATATATATATATATATATATATATATATATATATATATATATATATATAATTAATAAATTAATAAATATTTCAAAAACAAGAATACTTTTATTGCATTTATTATTCTAAGCTTTTCGCCGATAAAATAGTACCAGCATCTTCAGGAAAATAATTATCTAACAAAATATTTTTACAATATTATTAGAGTAAAAATATTTTGTTAGATAATTATTTTCCTGAAGATGCTGGTAATGTTTTATCGGCGAAAAGCTTAGAATAATAAATGCAATAAAAGTATTCTTGTTTTTGAAATATTTTTAATTTACTAATTTTATTACAAGAAAACATATCATATATATATATATATATATATATATATATATATATATATATATATATATATATATATCATCACAAAATCTATGGCAGTTTACGAATGAGGCTCTTTAGGAAAAATGGAACCTGCTGCTGTACAATTTATCTGCAAATGGGATAATTTCTAAATGAAGGTTGACATTGGCTCCACCTTGTCTAGAACAGCTGATTGGTCTATTGTGTAAAACCTTTGTTCAAATTGCCCCTTTGTGCTACTTGCAGTTGACAATTAAAGTTAAGGTGAACCTTTAGAAGAATGCTTATATTTATTATTATTTTTCTTTTATTTAAAACTGATATGTTAATACAACAATTGACAGAAATATTTCATCATTGAATAGATAGACATACACCAAAAGGATTTGAAGTACACTACTGTGCCTGTGATGATGCTGCAATACCTTTACTGAGAATTACCAGCCTTTCATATAGCCTTTCTTATTGAACCCTTCATAAGGATGCAGCAGTAGTCATGCCCAAAAACAAATATAAAACTTAAGGAACATAAATTTTTTTTAAAAAATAAAACCTGATAGATTTTATAATTAATTAATTTGTATTATTAGAGCTAATTAGGAAGAATATATAATAATAAAATAACTCGATTAAAAACCTTATACAACATTATTTAACCTTCTTCAATGCTATACAAAAAAAATGTAAAAAATTAAATAATATATAAATACTCATTTCACAATACAATATTTGTATATGTATTTTTATTTGTATACATTCTATTTATGCATATTTATTTGTAATAATGGATTTATATATTTGCAATATATATGCACACAAAATCTTGCACTTCATACATACTATAGTTTCAAAGAATGTAAGGCTTCTGATTGTATCCCTGTTTCTGTAACTAGCATTAAAGTGATTTGTAGACAAAATTGTTAGTGTGAGAAAAAATAAAATGTTATAACGTAACTAGCATTAAAGTGATTTGTAGACAAAATTATTAGTGTGAGAAAAAAGTAAAATGTTAAAGCTAAATTTTAAATTTCTGTTTTAATTTTTCCTGTTATTTTAAAATTTTACCATCCCTCTTCACATCTATTAACTTTCACTTATTTATTTTATATACTTAGACAGCATAAAAACAATATTCTGTAGATATTTCTTCATAATACTTGATAGTTTACTTTATTTAAAAATTACTGTGAAAACAATCAAGTGTCTGAAGTTTATTCCACTTTAAATAATAATCCACTTCTTGTCTAAATCTACTAGTTTTCTTTAGGTTTTTATTTATTTTCCTAATCAATTGACATTCCATCTGAGATCAGATATCTCTTCAGTTACCATATTTCCTTATATTGTTTTAAAATTTTGATTTCAATCCCCTCTAAAAGATTTATAAATTTAAGTATGGTAGTGATGTTATGTTTTGAATGTATTGATTTTCATCTTAATTATAAAACTCTGGAAGCATATTATTTTTAAAATCTCACACTAAAATAAGAATGGAAAATGAGACTCGTGCATTCAATAGACATCTATGAGAAGAATTGTGCATTTTTCCATGTGACTTTTCAATAAAACTAAGGGTAGAATTCTCCTTTCGTTACATATATCTAAATGGTACAGTTTGTTCTATGACCTTTGTAAAAAGGCAAAGTAATACCCAAAATTAAATTTTGGTAATAACCTTTTGAAAAAAAGTTTAAACACCAAAAGTTAAATCGATAATCCTAATATACATTACATACTTTATAGAGTAACAAAAAAGTATTTATTACAGGGGTAACAGCGCCGTTCTGGACAACTCCATAAATGTCAACCTAAATAGAGGAGGCGGTGGAATGGGCCGTCGCCCTTTAGATCTGACTGCTTCACTTCGCCCTACAAAGCCTGATCTTATTGACACAACAGAAAACAACTTCTGTGACAAGTGAGTCGATCGTGTTTTACATGTATAGTGTAGTCTAAGGTGTGTTTGATACTTAAGTTTTAACAAATTTTAATAATAACCTCTTAATTGTGTTAAGATTTGATTTTGTAAAAAGTAGTAAACAGTTAAATTGTCATATTAGGTTCACAATTTGTCTTTGTTGGCTATTGTAATTACTTACAGTATGCTGAAGCATGACAGTTATTACAGAAACTCGCTGCATGCATTGATCTTTGGAAAGCTTTTTAAGACATTAAGTATCCTCTTTACTCACATATAAAATAGAAAATACAAATTTACAACACAATTGTAAATTTCACTTATTAGTATGCCCTAAATGAGATTTGTTGTGAGGGCAGATCTTAACTTGTGTAGATCATGAAAGTGGCCATGGAACATAAATCATTATTTTAGTGGTTAATTTTATGGCTTATTTATGTTGACTATTTTGTAACTAAAACTTGATTTCCTGAAACTGACTTCCTGAAATTTCCTAACAAATGCATTTGAACAATGCACTGAACTAGTGTGAAATGTGTTTGTTAAGAAATTTGAGCAAGTCTATAGTTTAAGTCATTTTTACTCATAAAACTGTAAATATAAATTACTATACTACCCAAATACTCTTTTGACTAAAAGAAATTACAGTATAGTACTAGGATTTCTCTGTAAATGAATTTAAATATCGAAATCTTGTTGCTGTTCATGACAAGCGGGTTGCTAATTCTTATTACACTTTTGCTATTACTTGTGACCAGACTTTTTGTTAACTAAAAGTTGTTAAATTGTTAACTTACACTTGGAGGAAACGTTTTCGTCTTACGACTTCTTCAGCCTCGTATTTTTGCCGCTAGGAATGCTGCAGTTGCGTTTCCTAGTAAAGACACTAGAACAGTATTAAATATATAGACATAGCAACACACATAAAAATGACATCTTAAATGAACAAACATGGCACAGATCACACGTACTCTTCGATCACATCACTTCTAACTTTCAAAATAATGGTACTGAGGAAGCGCAACTGCTGCATTCCTAGCGGCAAAAATACGAGGCTGAAGAAGTCGTAAGACGAAAAAGTTTCCTCCAAGTGTAAGTTAAATGAATTTCATATCAGTTTAAACAAATTTAACACCAATCTAAATAAAAATCAACTTGTTAATCATGTTTATACTCACAGAGATTATTTACTGTTAAATAAAAGTGTACAATTATTTATTTATACAGGCAATGTTGCAATAATAGATATGTTATCGCCTTCAGGCCTTAAATATGCTCAAGTTATGTCATGCTAAAGTTATATGCTCAAGTTAAGTCATGCTAAAGTTATATGCTCAAGTTATGTCGTGCTAAAGTTATATGCTCAAGTTATGTCATGCTAAAGTTATTTTTTAATAGAGTGAAGAAGGAATAATGCCTGAAGAGGATAACGTATCCGTTATTGAAATATTCCCTGTATAAATAAATAATTGTACCTGACTCGCAAGTCAACTGCTTTTATTTAACCAAAAATAAATTTGTATCAACTTATCTTACTTACTAGAGAAACGTTTTGAAATTTTGTTAAAACCAGAGCAGTAATACCTGTTACATTTATTCATGTTTATAAGTCCCTAAAATAAAGTTATACATGTCTACATAATAACCCTACAACTTCAAACCTGTTTAGATTTTCCACACCCTTTAGATTTCCATTCATTCCTCTTTTTTCGATTTTGTGAGATCTATTTAAATATCTTGCAGGAATTGTATTATTCATTCATGTCTATATCATTAGCCTATTGTATTATATATTTCAATCAGATTTTCATCAGTTGGTATTCTGGTTCTGAATAACATGTTTACTTGTATTTTTCCCTATTCTTTTTCATAAAATGACTGATGGAGTTTAGATGTGTATTTGGAAAAGCATTTGCTTACCATGTTTAATTATATTACTTGAACCCACTTATACCTTATTATTTATTTAAAATGTGTAAAAGCGATAACCAAAGTAATAGTATAAGTACTATTTTCATTACACTTTTCATTTTGGGGTTGGTGTAGATTATTGACATTTGGGATTTTCTCATATCTCATTTCCTAAAAGATATCTGCCTTTCAGAATGCTCAGATCAGTAATGGGTTTAGGATGCATTTCAAAGCCAAAACAGTTTAATAATATTTTCTACCTACAAATTTTAAATAATAATTTCAAAATGAAAATGCTATTGTAAACTTACTAAAGTATACACATTCTATTTCCACTTGATGTTCTTGACTCAAACAGCTAAATTATTCACAACTTGAATTTGTGAAGCATTTGTAGGCTATACCTGTACCAAATAGGTCATTGGTGTCCCAGTAAACTTGCCCCTTGACCTGTGAAACCGGTTTCCTTTGGTCTTTGACATGGTTATAATTACAATATTGTTCCTTTATTAATTCTGATGTTTAAAATGGATTGAAATTGTATAAATAAATATTCTATATTGCTCCAGAACGACTGTACAGAATACAGGCTAAAAAATATTTTACTTTGTGTACACAAAAAACTAACTTCAGCCTAAATCTTATACATTCTATATTTGACTTCAAATGTAACAATTGAATTCTTTACGTTTAATTATTAAAAATGTTAATATCTACAAAATTAAAATACCTTTCAATTTTTATAAGTAATATATGTAGAGTTTTTATAAATTTTAAAATTTTCTTCTTTTTGTAAATTTAACTGACAAATTTCACTAATCAAACAGTTAACATTAATAAGGGTGTATAATTTATAAAACCAAGGGTTAGTTGTTTTGGTACTATGTCGTTTAAAATTAAAATTAAAAAAACAAACTTTAGTTCGGCAGTGCATAAAATATTTAGGCAATTAGGTAGCAGTGTTTGTCACCTATGATGAACAGAAAACACTTGAAAGAGGTGGTGAATGTAGATAGGGACGTAAAACACAAAGGAGGGTATAGGAAGAATCACAGTATTGTGTGTGCAGGCTTCTGTACCTGAAGTAAACCTAACCTCTTAAAGTTCAATGGTTACCAAAGGAGAACTGTTTTTAACCTCTGTAAGAAGAGGTGTCTACACACCATCTGTCATTTTATATGTATAGATGATGTTGCATCTGTACTGAAGTAATAGTAGTTGTAATAAGGTTGTATTTGTTAAGTTGACATTTTTTTAAACTATTTTTTTTTTTATAAGACAAAAAACCAAAAACTGTTATCACCTAAGTGTTGCGTTAATAAAGGTAAATTTGATTTGTTCGTTATGTTACTAAAATTTTCAATTGAATCATTTACTAATATGTTTTGTTTAATAAAAAAAACTTTTTTGTTTGTTAAATTCCTTCTATTAGCTCACACTCTTCTGTTATATATCTTGTACATATTTTCAATCCTTAATAAAATACATTTTTATTCATCCAATCAAGTTTAAATACATATTTTAACCTATAGTGGATAACAATTGATGTTAATACAAATTTTTCAAATATTTATTCAATAATTAAATTATAAAATTTGTAGCTTCCAGGCGGATTCGAACTGATATTCTTCATGTTTGAAGTCTAGCACGTCTTGGCAGTGGGCCAACTTTCCAATACCTAGAGATATATTTGTCAAAGATGTATATGAATTGTTTCCCCCATCTGATTGTTGTTATCCCCCACCTTCATTTTACAATCTTAAAGTGGTACCATAATTACCACACAATATCATAAATAGTGCTCTAGGGTAACTAAAATTTAATTTTAATTTAATAGAATTTAATTTTAAAAAAAAATTATATTATTTTCAAGACATATCCACACACTTACTCATATGTGTAATAAATTTGAGATATAAATACATAACAAATGTAACCAGTAACATGTTTCTGATAAACTATCATAACAAATAAAACTGTATTATGGTAAAGGTTTTTTTAAGTTAATGTACGAGTTTATATTTTACATATAAATATAATGAAGCTGTGAAAGTAAAAAGCTGGTGAAGCATACACATTTATTATAAAGAATTTTTTTATATTCGTGTCGTCTTGTTTCATTTTTTTAGTCTATATTTTCCTCCTACCTTCAAATTTCAATATTTTAAAAACAATTGAAAGTATGAAGTTGTTTTCTATTTGTCTGCCATTTGCTTTTAAAATATAAAGCGTCATAAAGCAAAAATATGACTAATTTGTTTTTATTATAAAATTTTATATACTTTAAAACTTTTACTTTTTATCAGAGTTATAAAACAAAGTTGGAGTAAATGTTGATTTATGAACCAATGTCATAGAATAAAATGTTGTGTTAAAATCATGACCTATTTTTGCCATGAAAACTTCCAACAGGTTAAAATTTATACATGTTTGTGGAAGTAATAAAAAGTATCCGTGGTGGTGGAAGTTGGTTAGTGCTTAGTGTAATAAATGGCTGACGTTTGTTGGCCCTTGAAGGCACTGTTGTATTGATTTCTAGTCCAGGCTAGAGTAAAACCACTTTTAATGTTTTAAAACTATTGATAGTGGTTGCCTCATATTAAAAAGCTTACATCTTCATATCTTTAGAAGAATTATAATCATCTTTACTGAACAATGGTTCTGTCAAGCAACAGAACTACTCCTTGCTATATTTTTTTAAAAACAATAATCGGTTTTCTGATCGATACTTTTATACCCACTTTACATAATAATTTATGAATATCTATCAAAGTTTCTAATTAACAACAATATCTGAATTTATGCAAAATAGGTATAGTAACGGATTGGCAATATTTTACTGCATTATTTATTTGAAATAAACTATGTTAAAATAGTAGTAAATAATACTCAAAACCTCTAACCACAAATATTTTCATTTCAACATGATATACATTTCAATTACCTAGATTGTTGTTCACTTGTAAGCTAGTGTGTGGTTGTTTTTTAGAAAACAAATGCTAGCCCTATTCAAAATATTGAAATTTCAGGGGTTGTGGTCACTTAGAAAACTGATGTATGTAAATTTGTTCAAAACTTTATATAAATGATTTGGTCAAATAGACAAATCAAATAAAATAAAATTTATAGTCGCCTGGTCAAATCTACATTATTGTAATATGATTATTATACTTAATAATATAATGTCTGTGTAACAGTCTTTTGCTTCCACTCTCCTTCCCTCTCCGCCTATGCTCCCCCTTTGATGTCACGTGCCAGCTTACGTTTGACCAGCTATAACGAACCTCAGAGTTATAACAAGACTCAAGGCAACAACCATCCTCAGAAGCATAGTCTTGGTTGTTATGCCTCTGAGGAACGTTACTTGGTAACCGAAATGTACATTAGATTAAAGTAAAGATATTTGTGGTTAGAGGTTTTTTAGTATTATTTATTAACAAAAATCATTTTAGTTGAAATTTAAAGAGACAAAGAACTTCCAAAATGTTTGAAATATTGTGAGAAATTTTGAAGTGCATAGCCCAAAAGACAAAAGAGTTCAGAATGGCATTCAATCACAGAAACAAAAATTAAGATATAAAACAATTAATTAATTTATTATTTTTTTAATAAAAAATAAATGTTTTGAGAAGTTTATAACATTTGAAAAAACACATCATTCAAATATTTTACCTATAAATGCAACTGCTGGAAAATTCAACTTGTAGCCATCTTATTTACTTTGTTACATGGAAAGATCTTCAACACTGCTTGTCAATGTTTACAGCTTCAGTTTTCTATCAAAACCTGGGGAATATTTTCAGAACAAGACTATTGCAATTTATTCCTTGATAATTAGGCCTTATGGGAAATAAGGTAGTCAACAGATTAAGAAAGACTGATTGTCTTAATTATCCTTAATCTTACCTGACTTGAAAACTGCAAAATCTGTGAAAAAAAAGGGAGTAGACAAAGATACATAAAATTAGGGATAACTGTAGTGGCAAGGTGCTCGGGAACTTAGATCTGTCAAGAGAGGTGAGCAGGTGTAAATTTGAGAGACAATCTAAGGTATTGTTCCTTCTAGATATGGGACACATGCTTATCATCTAATGTCTGCCCCTTAAAAGAATACATTTTTTCATGAGACTGGGTTCAGCAGGACTATAGACCATCCCTTGTATGTCAGAAGCTAGAAGAGAATGAGAAGCTTGCCAACAAAAAGTCAATTCCTACTGAGGTTGACTAAGAAAAATTTTAATTACTTTTCATTTTATAATTACAAATGTATAAATATGTATATACATATGACAGAAACGCAATATTAAGTGGCAAAATAGAAAGTGAATTTCCTTGCAAATTCCCATTTCCCTCTCTATACAGTATATGGTGTTGGACTACTATTTTTGTTTGTTACTATTTATGTGCTTTCTTTTATTTGTTTCTAATTTATGAAGTTAGTGGTAGTCTATAACTTCTCATTCTATCCACCTCTTGTAACTCTTCACTATTGCAAGGAACTCTTCTCTTGTATTTCATATACATCTTTAAGTAATTGATTTCAAGCAATGGGAATGTCAGCTCAGTGCCAAAGTGCTAGATTTCAAACATGTAGCTCCTCAGTTCAAATCCTACTGGGACATCAGCTTTTTTAAAATTTAAATTAATTAATACATTTTTGAAAAAACTGTTAACATCTATAGTCATTCACAACAGGTTAAATAATGTATTTGAACTTGATTGGATGAATAAAAACATATTTTATTAATGATTGAAAGTTTGTACAAGATGTATATATATATATATATATATATATATATATATATATATATATTAATATCGCAATATGTATTCTTGTGTATTAATAAACAAAATAGTCAAAATACAAATACAAGAAATTATTCTATATTATATTATTGAATTTACAATTCAAAGCTTTTCGTTGGCAAACAGTATCAACATCATCAGGAATATTAAACGTTTAATATTCCTGATGATGTTGGTACTGTTTGCCAACGAAAAGCTTTAAATTGTAAATTCAATAAATTACAATTTCTTCTATATTATATATATATATATATATATATATATATATATATATATATATATATATATATATATAAAATAATGTAACTCTACAGGTACGCCAGAATGCTAATGATTCAAACTAGCCCTAAAAGACAACACAATTCAATAAATATTTTTAAATGTTTTGTAAGTGTTTTATTAACGTTTCTTAAAAATTTTCTAGTACTTGAAATAAGAGAAATTTAGTTTCTCGAACTTAGTAAAACCAAGAATTATTCCAGCTTTACAAACTTTTTCAAATATAATTACGCAAACCTAGAATTTTATTATAAAATAAAGAACTCAATCTCAACCAAATGGCTAGTATCGTTTCTGTTGTTTTTCTAGTATGGAAATACATATTGGAGATATCTATGAAACAGCGGACTACTTTCTCTAATAGGAAAACTTTTTAAAGCAAACACACACACTAGAAAGCAAAACCTCAAAACCAAAATACTATAACTCACCAAAGAAATATGTTCAAGCATAAAAAAATTGTTTAGAAAATCAATAAAACTAATTGAAAATGAAAATGTAAATCAAATTATCTTATCACCATAATTTATATTTTCTCAACACAGTAAAAGAATATTTATTTGCAGTAAAAAATGAAGATAAATGCCTTTGTGAATATATTACGAAACAGTGGAGATGCATGATGTAGTAGTTTGACTGTGCCATTACTTTCACGTTGTGCTTCATATTTCACCCCCTTTTCCCCATGGAAAACAGCTAAAATCCGTTCGTTACTAAATATCAATGACTTTTACATTCAAGCAGTTATTCATAACAAAATTATTTTTATAACAAAGTTCACAAATTTTTCATGCATTTGGAAAGTTTATGATTGCCCATTATTTCATCTGTTCCAAGAATAGGGAGATCATGAATTCTTGCATAATTTCTATTAGTGTATTGCTTGTTTTAGATATATACCTTTGTGTGTGTGTTTATTTTTGACAGTAACATAATTATTTTGTGATATAAAACTGAAAATACAAATTACAAATAATTATTGTATTTTTGCTGTGCAAAATAGCCACAAATGAGGCAATTTGTAGTACATTTTGCAAATAATAAATAAGACAAAGTATTACATCAATACATGGTTTATCATTTAAAAATTTTTAAAGATAAAAACGAAGAAAGCATTTCATTGTTTTTTATCTGTTGCTTATACCACATTTCCGTTTTCTGTTACTTCTTTTCTATTAAGTTTCACTAATTTTATAATGTTCATTATTTAAAAAATTATATTAGCATTTTCATAAAAATTTGGAAATAGGTATGTAACATCTGAAAAATCACATTTGAAAAAACTATTAAGTTGTTGCAAGGAAAAAATAAACCTTATTCTCTCTTTAACACCTCTCACCACACAAAAAGAAAAAATATTTTCAGCAAAACGCGTCGGCTGAGAAATATCAGTAAGTAATGGTCTTTACCAAGAAATTTAACAAATAAGCATAAATTATAAAACATTTTCTTTTGTCATTTAAAAAATAAATAATTGTAAGATGTTTCTGATTTTTAAATTTTAAGATTTTTCTGTTTTTATTGACTTTTTGTATTAAAATGTCTGTTTTTTATGTTTCAGTGCATTTGATAAACAAACAGATACTTCTAGGAAAATAATACCTCACATAGCTGGACAGTTGAACAATGACTTGTATGCAGTTCCAGTGAAACGGAGATCTCCTTCTGCCTCTCCCAACAAAGTACCTTCTCCTCCTCCAGACCCTCCCTCACCTAATGAAGATGATTTGCCTACAGGCTGGGAAAGGCATGAAGGTAAACTAACTGTATAAAATGTGTTTTCTTTTTAATAGAGCGGTCATATCTCTCAAAGTAACCATTAAATGAGTAAAATTATTCTGTGAATTCAGTTAATACTTGAAAAAAATTCAAGTAATATGATTGAAAACATCATATTCTTATTAACCCGTTGATTAGCATTCATGTACCAGTATGTGAGATCATGCAATGACCAGTGGGAACATTCCCATGTATGTACGTTCTACAATGTCTCTCAGATTAGCATTGCCGTATGTTTACGATTTGTTTCACTGTGTATTGTGCTGCGTCCAAAGTCAATGGGTTTTCTCACATATTTACATATCGGCTTTGAAGTTTGTGCGGTATTTTACAATGAATAGGTATATTAGAAAAAAAGATTAACAGATAATTTTTAACAAATAAAATTGTCAGTGAATGTAAGGTAAAGTTTGGTTAACATGAGTTTAATTAACATTTGGTATCAAAAAAATACTAACAAATATTACTATAATTGAAAAAATTAAGAACAAAATTAGAGAAAAGAAAAGGTCTAAAAATCTTTCAAAAATATGCTGCTCGTAAGAGCCATATCAGGGCAGGGATATGTTTCTAATCAAAAGATTAAGAAAGTATTATATAATAAGAAATGCACTCTTAAATAATTTAAAAAAATATATAATAAAAATAAACAAAAGCATTTTGACATTAAGCTATTTTTTATTTATAAAGATAATCCATAGCCACTTGTTCAAAATTTTAGAAATAAAACACTTAAATGAATTTCAATCATTAACTAATTATGACATGAACTTATCTTTTGCTCACTAATTACTAGAAAAAGGCCTCAGTTTTAACAAATGTGAACCTTAGTCTATGAATTCCGCATAGCAACAAAAAAGAATTATTTTTCAACAAAATAAAGCATTATTTAATATAAATAAATTCATTGTTTGCCCACACTACTAAAAACCTTCTTGTAAAACCAGGGCCAGTCAGCTCAGCTACATACCTTATGATCAATCTAGGCACTGTTAATGTGTAGTGAAAATTATTATATATCTATAATATAATTGTGTTCTGAAATTTACTCTATGAATATAATGTGTACAAGTCATTAGATTTTGAAGTTACTTATAATATTATCAAAGTTTTTACTGCTAAACTCTAAGTCAAAATGTAAAGTTAGTAGCAATATATTAGGAAAATTTTTGCCAATGTTTTATCTGAGAATGATCTAACCAAATACTGCTACACAGAATACAACTCAAAAATTATTTACAAACACACAAATAGATACAAATCTTTGTCTCATACTTTTGCCAATTGACAGGAAAAGTTTTAATTTATTTGAAGAATGTAGAATATGTTACCAAATATTCATAAAAGTTTACTAACTCTTATAATGATTAACATTTTGAACTAAAAACAAAATCTTTTTAATTAATCGTGTAATATATTGTAGATAATGATGGACCATATTACTGGCATATAAAGAGTGGTACAATACAACGAGATCCTCCAGAATCAGCAATCAGTGGCAAGAACGAGCCTAGAACACCTCTTGTTAAAGATGCTGAAAATGTGAGTATTTACATTATGTTTATAAATTGTTAATTTTTTTTTAATATAATCAATTTCTAACTTTCAGATTTAATATTGACAATATTATTTGACTGAATCTAGCACAATATCTTTTTCATTTCTAAAGATAAGGTTATAAAAAATGACATAATAAACAAAATATATTTTTGCAGTAAGTTTTCATTGATTTTCTATTTATCTTAAACATATTAAAAGACCCTATTTTAATTTTTAATTCTATAAAATTCTATTCCATTTTTCATATTTATTTAAACTTTAGTTTTGATTTAGCTTTACAATGTATCATCATGTTTTAATTTCTTCATTCTATACAATCTAAATGTTTAAAAGTTTATTTGTAAATAGGTAGCAATAAATTTCAAATTAAGATCACTTTAAAACTGTATTAACATGTGAATAAAACTGTATTAACATGTGAATCTTAGCTTAAAGCTTATTACAAATTTAGAAATCATTACTTTCGAAAATTATGCTTCAGTGTACATAAAAATATCATTACTTTCGAAAATTATGCTTCAGTGTACATAAAAATAAAGAAGCCTAATCCAAATTGTCCATAAGCTTGGAGACAACAAATCTGCAATGTTGAGTTATAAAATATTTTTGTGTTACTCATTTTTACCCTCAGCTTCTCCACATTGAAATAAAAATGGATTACCTTCTTGATAATTGTTAGAGATAAAATATTTATTTATTTACAATGTCCAGACACTTGAAACAAAGTAACGGCCTAATCTCACTTTCCAATAGATGTCACTAATAGATATATAATTTACCTGAAAACATTCTAATGCATTACACCTGGTAACATATTCCCAGTCTATAACTGCAGAATATAAAAATATAGTGTCGGTAGAAGTGAGCTGTGAGACAATCATGTCCAGATAACTCAAAACACAGCAATGGTTCAATATTATTTGATATATTATTAAATTTAAAAAATAACTTCTTTGATGAATTTATATATGTTTTAAACTACAAAAATCAGAATAAAATAACAATCTCTTATAAATGTATGGAAAGTTTTCATATTATTGGAGCATAAGTATAAATTATTATGATGTATTCTTAGATTTTAAATAAGCTTAGTATTATTCTTTTGTTATTTAGGTGTTAAACACATATCAACAGACGGGAGTGATAAGCCTTGTAACTCGGAGCAACACTAGCTCCGCTCTTGAAGATCTGGACACCAAGAAGAAAGATGAAAGAAAAGAAGAACTGGCTTTCAAGTAAGATTTTCTTTTAATTACTATAGCTTAGTAGTCTATGTCCCAATTAGTTATGTGGCATGAATATCTCTTACATAGCAGTGGTTTTTAACAAAATAATATTCAATTTAGGTAATGAATAATATTTAATTTAATTGCTACAGTTATTTCAAAATAGTAAAAATACGTATATTTTAGCTATTTTTTTAAGAAAAAACAAAAGTCTTAACCATGTCTCCATCGTAACCAATCATAGATGAGACATTTTTTTATTTTATAGTTATACACTATAAATAGGCCCATGTGTCCTTTCTTTTGTGATATATTACAAATAAAAAAAACAATAATAACATAATAAAAATTTCTCTTTTCATTTTGGCTTAAAAAATATTGTAACTTTCATTTATTTACAAAACTACATAAAAAACAAAGTAAAATATTCTTTATAATCATTAAAATAATTTTAAACATGGAATAATTGGACAACAAACTTTGAAAAATTGGTGTTCCAGAAAAAAATTCTTCAATACACTCCGAAAATATCCTAGCTATAATTGTCTCACTTGAGACTCATTACTAAATTGAGGCTAACATTAGGCTACAGTTTTACAAATTCAAATTTCAATAAAAATTTAATTATTTCTACTATGTTTAGGAGACGAAGCTATCCAGCCAGGGTAGAACCTGAATTTAAAGAACGACCAATTAGATTTGCAGTGCGATCTCTGGGCTGGGTAGAGATTGCAGAAGATGACCTAACGCCAGAACGGAGTAGTAAGGCTGTAAATAAGTGTATTGTGGACCTCTCATTAGGCAGAAATGACCTTATAGACAATGTAGGCAGATGGGGTGATGTAAGTAGATTGAGTATTTTGTTTTTGACAGTTATTACATTAAGTGATCTCATTCTAAATTCAATTGCTTCTGCCAGTTTCTAAATAGTTATATTTATTATGCCAATTATGAGAATACGAATTTTTGTGATCACATTAAGACATTGATTGTTAATGACCTACATACAGGTAATGTTATCACATGTTTTTTATTGCTCTGAGCTCAGCTAACGGATTGCTGGTTTGCTATAACAGGATCTAGGACATTATTCGTGACCTGTTTTTAAAATTGTTAAATGCAATTTAAAATGTTTAACTTTTAAAATTGTTAAGCCAATTCATTAACATGCGTTTTACTAACTTTTTAGTTTGTGTAGTGCTAAAACCATTACAAATATCTAGTTTTACAAATTTTTATTAGCAAGCCTACTAGTAAATATTAACTTTAATTATAGATTGTTATTGTACTTAATAAAATCATAAGGATTGAACATTTGAATAAGATATATACAGGATGTGAACTATAAGAAGGAATTTGAAAGAAGTTATATACTGAGCAAACTAAAATAATGTTATAACTTTCTTATTAAACTTTTAGTGTTAATTGATAACAAAAATTTTATTTTTTAGGGCAAAGACCTATTTATGGATTTAGATGAAGGTGCTTTAAAACTAATAGATCCTGAAAATTTAACGGTACTAAATATGCAACCTATTCATACAATTAGAGTGTGGGGCGTTGGCAGGGATAATGGAAGGTGAGTTCGGTCATTTTAATATGTATGATTGTTCATAGTAAGTTCATATAATTCACTTTATTATGGTCAACTCAAAAATCTTATACAATCATTCATTTAAATAATAGTTACATTTCTAAATTTTCCTTCAGTATTTCTAGCCAGTTAAACTGATGACTAGTAGATGAGTGTAAAAAGATTGATATTGCCTCAAACTACAGTAGAACGTCTCTAATTCGTCATGTTGGGACTGAGGGGGTTGTCGATTTGAGGAAAAGACGAATTACGGAACTCATGAAATTAACATCTAGTTGTGGGTAAATATACCACATAAATATGTAAATAGGTATAGTAATGTAATAAATGTTGTACTTATATGGTTTATGATGACTGAAAAACTTAACAACACCATAAAAACACTAGTATCCTGCAGGATACCAGGTCGTAATTACAAATACTGTAAGTTACTCTACTTTTATAAAAGACAATAAAAAACATAGTACAGTATCTTGTAAGAATAATACCATTAGCAAGAAAAACTACGTTATATATATATATATATATATATATATATATATATATATCTATATATTTATATATATATATATATATAGATTTTTTGGACTAGGAGACTGACAGACTTACCTTGGTAAGAGTCCACACTGTAGTCTTGAAATAGAAACACATAAAAGCACTTAAACAATGATATATTTCAACCACACAGTGGTCTTTATCAATCGAAGAGAAAACACAAAAAGAAATATGAGAGAATGAAATAAAATAAATATAAGTTGTAATCACAGATTGTGTAGAGTAGACATCAGATGACACAGATGCACAGATTAAAGTTATATATATATAAATTGTTTCCATGAGCATATGAGTGATTATAGTTTATATAAGTCTGTCAGGGGAAAAGAGATAAGGCTATTGAGGAAAAAAAAAAAAAAAAAAAAAAAAAAAGGATTTATCTGATGTTGAGGTTAGGGGATTCTCTGGACTTGGTATACCACTGGTATGATAGTTCCCACCTTCTCAGTTCTGAGGGATTGCAATCAGGGGGGAGTGATTTAATTATTTTTGTGGTATAGCAGTCATCAAAAGTTGTGATGTTGTGACTCGCAGCATGTTGAGCTGTTGGTCTATCCATATTCATAATTTTAACATCATGTCTGTGGCCATTCATTCTGATATTCAGACCATCCGTGGTCAGGTCTATGTACTATGCTGAGCAAAGTTTACATTGTAGCTGGTATATGACATTTTTTGATGTACAATTATGATGACCCTGTATTTTGAAGACCATTTTTGTTGTTTGGCTGTTGAAACTATTTGCTAAGGGGTGTATTGGACATGTCTTGCATCTAGGTCTATTGCATGGGAAGGAGCCATGAGGAAGTTTGTGTGGTTTCTCTGCATCAGGGTCTGGTAGTTTAGGATGTACTAGGATGTTTTTCAAGTTGGGAGGTTGCTTGTACCAAATTTGCGGTGGATCGGTGAAAAGATTTTTGGTGTGGACGGAAGCTTGAAGAATTTTGAAGCCATCTCTCAATATCTTGTTGAGTTTATGTAGACCAGGATGGTAGTCTGTTATTAAAGACAGTTTATTTTGTTCTGTTTGTGGTTTGGGGCGAACCGAGGATTGTGCTGAATGAATTTGGTTTTCAATGAGTCTTTTTGGGTATCCTCTTCTCTGGAAGGCTGTTGATATCTTTCTATTAAAATCTTCCAATTCCTTATCATTCGAACAGATTCTCTTACCCCTGATTGCTTGACTGTATGGAATGGATCGTTTTATGTTTATTGGGTGGTTGCTGTCGAAATGGAGATATTGTAGGTGGTTTGTCGGTTTGATGTGAATTCCTGTGTTGATATTTCCATTCTGGAGTGTTACCTCTACATCCAAAAAGGTGATGGCTGATGTAGATTTCTCCCAGGTAAATTGAAGTGTGGAGAATTGTGTCAGGCTGTCTAAAAATGCCTCAAGTGTTGAAGCACCCTGTGTCCAAATTAGGAAGATGTCATCTATATATCTATACCAACATAATGGCTGGTGTGTTTGTGTCTTTAGAAAACTTTCTTCCAACAATCCCATGTACAGATTTGCGTACGATGGTGCCATTCTGGTGCCCATTGCTGTTCCCTTTATTTGAAGGTAGTTCCTTCCCTCAAACTGAAAGTTGTTCTTCTCGAGGATGAACCTGGTCAGGTTCACAAGAAAAGGTGTAGTAGGAGAAGGCTTGCCTGGGCGTTTGTTTAGAAAATTTTCTTTATATATATATATATATATATAGATTTTTTGGACTAGGAGACTGACAGACTTACCTTGGTAAGAGTCCACACTGTAGTCTTGAAATAGAAACACATAAAAGCACTTAAACAATGATATATTTCAACCACACAGTGGTCTTTATCAATCGAAGAGAAAACACAAAAAGAAATATGAGAGAATGAAATAAAATAAATATAAGTTGTAATCACAGATTGTGTAGAGTAGACATCAGATGACACAGATGCACAGATTAAAGTTATATATATATAAATTGTTTCCATGAGCATATGAGTGATTATAGTTTATATAAGTCTGTCAGGGGAAAAGAGATAAGGCTATTGAGGAAAAAAAATAATATATATATATATAAATATATATATATATATATATATATATATATATATATATATATATATATATATTTATTTATTTATTTATTTATTTAGGTTAGTTTTGGTTGGTAAAGATTATTTAGATTTTTTGGACTAGGAGACTGACAGACTTACCTTGGTAAGAGTCCACTCTGTAGTCTTGAAATAGAAACACATAAAAGCACTTAACCAATGATATATTTCAACCACACAGTAGTCTTTGTCAATCAAAGAGAAAACACAAAAAGAAATATGAGAGAATGAAATATTTATTTTATTTCATTCTCTCATATTCCTTTTTGTGTTTTCTCTTTGATTGACAAAGACCACTGTGTGGTTGAAATATATCATTGGTTAAGTGATTTTATGTGTTTCTATTTCAAGACTACAGAGTGGACTCTTACCAAGGTAAGTCTGTCAGTCTCCTAGTCCAAAAAATCTATATATATATATATGAAATTTTTTTCCACGTTGTCCATTATATAAATACAAGTTTTAGTTTTTAAAAACTTCTGTCATTTCCTTTTGTACTAAAGAATTCTATTCTTTTTGTATTTCAAGATGCCGATTAATTTTATCAGTTCTACATCTTTTTGTCTCTCATACTTTAAGTCACTTCATTTTTTGGGTAAATGTATTGAAAGATTTTCTTAGTAATAGAATGACTCATGACTGGTATCAGCCTTATCTGATGCCTGGTGCCTATACTTTGTGACAGCGCAAATGTTTTTTATTACTGTGACGAATTAGAGAGGTTCTACTATACTTTCATATACTTTTCTTAGGTTTGACATAGATCAAACTTACCACTTCTCGAATATTTAAGTTTTACAAAGTTTTTATGTTCTCTATTTATTTCTCTTGAATCTGTACGGAAAGAGTTCTCTACCTATTTGGATAGAGTATAATTGAATAGACAACTCAACCTTTTAGTAGACATGGAGAACCATAGAGTTTTATGTTTTCTGTTATTTTAAGAACAGAATTAATTCTGCAGGATTCAAGGTTATGTTACTGTGTTTTGTAATTGATTGCTTTAAACATATAAATCTTCTGTGCCAACGCTTATTATTCTCACTTGTATATCATAAATGGTTAAAGTACTTTAAGTATAGACCAAAATAGAAAATAATTACTATTCTTTAAGTTTGTTTTAATTATAACTTTATATTTTGGTACAGAATTAAAAATGAATGTATTTAACTGTTGATACAACAAATTTTTTATGAGTTATGACATTTCTGGTCTTTGCCAATTAGCTGGAGAAAACTTGTCCTACATTTATTATTTTGTTAAAACAAATTTTATTTAAAGTTGATTGTTGTAATCATCTTGAATTCACTTAATAAATCATAAGTTATTATTTGAATAACTATGTGAAAACTATTAACTTACTCGATGACACATTTCGAAACCACAATTTCATTGACAAAGCTAACCTGCTACTCAAGTATGAAGTTAGCTTCGTCCATAAACAACGGTTTCCAAACACATCAGCAAGTACATTCATGGTTTTTACTTAGTTATTCAAATAATTACTAGAAATTTGGTTTTTACTGAATATAAAAAGATCATATAGTTTTATCATATGTTCGTAATTTGTAACACTTTATAAATTTTGTTAAAATTCAACTTTATTTGTTGTGTTTTATGTAGGAGTATATTGATGTAAAACGTGTCTTATTTCCTAGAAAGTAGTACAGTAAGGCTTTTTATTTGTTATGTAGCCAGTCTCGTTAGGTAGAGATATTGTAGAATATGTTAATTTTTAGAAGACATTAAAAAATTCAATAACTTATTTTTGTGTTGGAAATTTTTCACTACTTTAATGAAAATAATTTGTTGCAAAAGAATTTCCAATATATTAATGTCTACTCAAGAATTGAGTAAATACATATTTTATGGTTAAATATATATTTTATTCAATATCCAATTTATCATATTACAAAATTTTATTAATTAAATCTGCTTTATATTTAAATTTATGAAAAATATATTGAAATTTCAATTCACAAATTTTAATTAGGTTCAAATTAGTTTTTCATTTCCGATAATAAATATAATAATATGTTGACTATGCAAATGGTTCATAAAAGTATAAAAAGAACAAAGTTAATTCCGTTTCACCCAGGTCATATTTGCAATGTTCATTTAATACTATTTCAAAAGAAAATATTAGAATACCTAACTGCAGTAAAATTAAATTTGATTTCAATCAGTTGCCAAGTATATTTATTTTTAAACACTTTTTTTCATTCTTCCACTGTTCATAAATATGAGAAAGTATTTTACCTCTTTAGTATTTATAGAAATTAAGATGTCAACGTTTGAAATGTTCCCTATGAATTATTTATAACATAAAAAGTACTGAATTTAATTTTACACTATAGTCTTTCAGCTGGGGATGTTCAGATAGCTCTTGATTAAAGAGATCCTAATTGGTTAGTGGTAAATAAAGGGTTATCACAAGTACAGATTTTTTGAATTCATTAAAAAATATTGTCTTTACCATCTTTAATATTTCTTTTTGACAGATTAAATACTTTATCTTCTTATCTGTCTTTTTAATTTGAGTTCAATTTACAGAAAATAAACTATTTAAACTAGCAGTAGGTTTGTTTAAAAAGTAATGAAATATAACTGATGTAAGTTGTCAGTTTTCTTACTGAAAAATATATTAAAAATAGAAACATTTAATTATGATTTAGGGTTAAATCTCTCTCACGAAAATATTAAAACCTCGTTGCTATTAAACATACGATTCTGT
Source organism: Prosapia bicincta (assembly GCA_036971475.1). Classification (NCBI taxonomy): domain Eukaryota; kingdom Metazoa; phylum Arthropoda; class Insecta; order Hemiptera; family Cercopidae; genus Prosapia; species Prosapia bicincta. The sequence goes on along the minus strand of JBAIZL010000004.1, from coordinate 119,001,462 downwards.
AAGTTTTAATTTTCAAAGTTTTGGTAATTATAATTTTGTATATCTATACATTAATTGGTTGATATTTTTTAAAATTCATTTTATTAAAAACCTGTTTATTTATTATTAAATATTACTTTAGTTTTTCATCTTTTCCATTTCAAAGTTTCATAATACTTGGGTTTTAAGTTAACTGAAGCTTAGCTAGTGAGAACAATTCACAATGATAAAAATTAAAACAGTTTACTCTATATCTCACTACGTACTAGTTTATTAAAACAGACACTGTCGTCCAAACTGGTCTGTTTATTTTAATAAACTAGTGTGTAGTGAGATTTAGAGTAAACTGTTTAAATTTTACCATTGTTATATGGATGTGTTTTACTTCTTTAGGAAAAATAAATTTTTAAAATGTTAATGTTATTGAGTTTTTTGTCTATGTTAGTTGTAGCTAATATGTTTTGTTTTGTTTCCTTGCTCGGGTGTGTTGGAATCACACAGAGAGAGGTAATTTCAATTTGCTGTGTTTTGTTTTAAATCATGCATGTTCTGTAGTTCTACAATTTGAATGTGCTTGTGTCTATCATGTATTTATAAATTTATATTTGAAAAAATAAAAAAACCCATTAGATCTGTTCACTTATAAGAAATTTTAGTACACAGTTGATAAATAAAATATAGTTTGTGTTTCAGGAATAGCATAAGTTATGAAAATGTGTGAAAGAAAGTTGCAAATAAATTGCAAAAAATTATTGATAGTGATAAATTGGCCAAAACATGTTAAACAGATTTACAAATTCAATGGATTCTGAATTTTATCTTCCACCAAAAGAATTCAAATTCAAGTAATTACTCAAAAATGTGCTTTTCATCAAAATATCACAACCCAAAAAGCCGACTAAGAATATTTGAACTACCCAGTATCAGGCATTTAACAATACTGGTTAACTCTAGTTAACAATAACTATCACAGTTAGTTTGAATGTTGCCCTAAGAATACAAACAATTTGTATTGTAACTACCTACTTAAAGTTTGGTTTGTAAGATAATCAGATGTTCATATAGTATAATGCAATAGCACTAAATTTTAAAAATCAGGTTGCTAGTAATTATCTTAAATTTACTGATTAAATTTAAGTAATTGTTGTATAATTAAGTATACTTTTGACCTTATTTGTTGACATGTTTTGAAACAATCATTTCATTTGTAAAGCTGACCCTCCACTGACCAGCAAGTAAGTTCAAAAGTATTCAATTAGTTATGCAATAATTACTTATAGTTTTAAGAAATGTTCTAAAAAATTTTCAGATGCAATCTGGACAGGTTGTAAGGGTGGGTTTACAATATTTTCTTTCATGATATTTTATATTATGAAAGAAGTAAAAAAAAATACAGTATTTTGTATGTAAAAACATCTGTTTGAGGTGTAAAGATTTTTCTGACTACTACAAAATAAATATTGAGAAAAGTACGGTAAAATCTGATTCAGTAGTTATTGGTTTTTAATTATAATATTACTACATTAAACAAACACAGACTTATTTTAAATAGATATCTTTTATAAAGCACAAATATCTCTGCTGTGCTATAATCTTCCACAATTTGTTGTTTGAAACTGGTAAATTGCTACCAGTTTATTCAATTGAAAAGATAGTACACTTGTACTACTTTTGTACTTTACCATTAGTAAAATAAATTTGGTGTTTAATCATTTTACTAATAGTAATTTATCTTCATTTTCATCATCTTTAAATTAATTTCTTGGACTTTTGACATTACTGTGTTGTTGATAATTACTTAGTTATTGAAAATTCTGCAATTAAATTTTTGTCCTCAATTTGTAGTTAAACATTTATATTTGTACCTTGATCAATTTTACTGATAGATTTATTTTTTCGCCACTTTCACATAGAACTTGTGGATTCTCTTTAACCTGTTCATCAGTAAAGAATGTGAAAAAAATTGGTCTTTTTGAAAACTGTTATATTTGGTCAGGGTTCAGATCAATCATCTGCCTTTGACAACTTCTTAGCGAATTCTTTTAATGTTACAATATAAAAACCTTAAATATACTGTTTATCAATTTTAGAAGTTTTATTAAAATTAAAATTAAAACTATAAGAAGGGCACTAATATTAGTAATATTTTCTAGATAAATTTGCAAATAATGTAGTATATTTATTAAAACTTGTTATTTATTTCTTATAAAATTAATTCCTATAAAATTCATCATCTCATTCTGTCAAGCTATACTCTCCTCTAGTAATTTATATTTGTATATAAAATACTTTTAGTTTTTAACACAAAAGACCTCAGTACTTTACTTTGTTCATAGCATGAAATAAAAGTGGAATTTATAAATGTTTAATTCAAATTAGCTTTTTGTTTTTTCTATACAATTATTAATTTTAACAGCATACATTAGCATTTTTGTTTGTTAATAATTGTAGATTATAATGTTCGTATAAAATAATTTGTAGTGTGGTTATATACACATACATAAAGTGTTTGTTTTTGTAAATATTTTGATGTTTCTGCAGTCAGTTAATTACAGTGTTCCACAACACAGTGCAAAACCATCCCATGTAATGTAAAAATGTCTAAGTTATATAAGAAAACATTTAGTTATAAAAACTATGGGTAGAAAGAAATGTGGCTGAAAATTTCTTATTCTTCTTAAAAAGATAAAATAGATCATAGCTATTTTAACTCGCATCATATTAGTTTAAGGTGTTATATTCATGATACCTTTTTTAATTTTTCCATTTGATTTATCTTATAATTCCAAAGAATATTATGTCAGTAGTGTCCAAATGAACAATAATTGATTTCTATGTCTTAAAATCAACTTTGATTTTCTGCCTGTTTTTTTATTTTTTTTAACTCGAATTGTAATTACGTTTCCTACTAAGTATTTTATGACCAGTTATACCAGACGAGGGATTGACATATTGCATTTTAATTTCAGTCATTAGAAGATTCAAATGTGTATAATTTATCCACTACCCCATTGAGGAATAAATTATTTGCAATCTAGTAGAACGAATATCTCGCCTCAAGTAGTTATGGTAACTAAATTGTGTTGTGGTAAAAAAAAAACAATTGCTTAGACATGTTTTGCTCATGTTTATCTGAAGCATGAAGATATTTACACATTAACAAGGGTCAAGCAGAATAAATATTTTAAAAAATCACAGTTTCTTGAAGCAACAACAAAAATTAATGTTGAGAAACCAACATTTGTATGCCTGCTAAACACATTTTGTAGGGACGAGATAGTTCTGCCGTTAGGAGACAATGTGTTAAGTACCATTACATAAATATTTTTTTCATTTTTGTTTATAGTGGATTGAACATATATTGCATTTCTGTCTTACAATTACTTTGCCAAGTATTTTTTTTTTTTTTAATTTAGCTTCCCTTACTATTTTTTAAAGTTTAAATTAAATTAAGTATTATAGTCTCATTTAAAATTTAAAAAAATTGTTAGGATGATACTTTGCTATAGATTGACGTTGGGTAGATTTATACATTTATTTATAATTCATTTTTAATTATATTTACAATATTATTGATCTGTGTAGATTCAAAATAAACTGTAAATCTACAACATAAACAAAGGAAGTATAATTGGTTGAATTATGCAAAAATAATAGAAAAAACAAATTCCCCGCAAGTTGAAATTGTCTCTAACAATGGTGTAAGTGTTATATATGTGTCCAAGGCATACAAAGTAATATAATTAATCAAAATATTCAGCATTTGTCAACACATTATGAACACTCTAGGCATGTCATTGTTTAAATTGTGTTCCCTCTGATTAAAAATCATTCTATACCATAATAAACCAAATAATGGGACACTTAGACAACATTATTTACAAGGTCTGACAAAAAAAATAAAAGACTACAAGGCAACCTTTTAATAATGCAATTACTATTTTATTGCAGGTTTATATATTTCTTTAGATTTTACTTTTATTTTGTTTATGTAATGGATCTGTTTACAGCTGTACAAAGTGATGCTTGAGTTTATGATATATTTGTATATTGTTTTATAAGCATGCAGAGCATGGAATGTGTTTTCTCTTTAGAATAGCATATTCTGTATGTTAGATTGTATCATTTATAAATGCTTTGTTCAATAAATAAATCTATGAAATATTTGTTTTTTCATCAAACACATTGGAGTTTTCACTAATTTTTTAAATTTTCAATATATATCAAAGAATTAAAAAATTAATAATTACAATTTAAATTTATTAAACAAATTATGAGTTTTGTTTCTATCATGTCTTAAAAACCGAAGTGTTTTGTGGATCTAGTTGTAATTATTAGAGTAATAGAAAAATTTTGAAAGATTTACTAAATTAAAATTTAATTATTTTTTTAAAATTGACGTTAAACTATCTTTTGGAAAACTCAAAAAAAAACATAATAGTGTGACAAATTTTGTATACAATGTGGTGCAGTTTTCTTTGTGTAAATTAATTTTTCAGGACGTTCTTTTAAGCCTGATATTTTTTCAATATCATATTTCAAGTTATGGTTTAATCGATTAGTTTTTTTTATTAACGTATTCAAAAAAATTAATCATGTACGATATTTGTCATATATACATGATATTCATTGGAACATGATAGCAATGAATCATGTTATCCTTTAAGTCCTTAATAGTAATATATTCCTTTGATAAAATATATTAAGATATGATTTTATACTTTACTAGAAAGTTTAGATAACTTGTGTAAAATTTCGAGATGTCATATATACTATTATATAAAATGAACGTTACCTATCAGTTTTATTAATTAGACATTATCAGGGCTTATTTAAATTTATCTATCAAACAAATTTTGCTTTTTTAATTGTGAGCTTTCCCTTTAGTTTGAAATTAAAATAAATTAGATATATTGTTTGAAGAATTATTAGGTCTTGGAAGCAGTAGAACAATAAAACACTGTTTTCTCCTTTTTCCATGCATTTCTACTTTTCCTTTTTCCCTACTGATGGCATATCTGGCACCAATAGATGAACTAAATAAGACAAAATATTAAACCTTAATTTTTTAATAAATGGACTTGTTAATACATTACTATTATATATTTTGTATTTATTTATTGCTAGAACACTATCTTCAATGATCACAATTATTGTTTAGTGATTCCTTTTTCAATGGATGATAGTAATTATTTTTTAAAAAAATTGTTATTTTATATAAAAGTAAAATCATTTTTGTTTAATAAAATTTGTTATCGATTATTAAAACTTTAAAGAAAATAATAGTATCTATTGTTTTTTAATCATCTCTTGTAATAACAGCATTTTAAAATAATTTCAGGGATTTTGCATATGTGGCACGTGATCGTACAACCCGGAAACACATGTGTCATGTATTCAGATGTGACATTCCAGCACGCACAATTGCCAACACTTTAAGAGACATTTGTAAAAAAATCATGATCGAACGAAGCCTTCAACAGAATCTTGCAAAACCAATTGACATAAGTAATTATTTCAACAATTTTGTTTACTGTAATGGGAATAGTGGTTACTAAGTTTTTGTATGAGATTATTGTGTTGATAATCATGCAAGAATCTCTTGTCATGTATTTCTATTTTAGACCTAAGTAGTTTTCTTTTTTTCAAAATATTTCTCTATAACAAGTATAAACTTATTGTATAAGTTTAGTCAAATTAGATACCTTTAGTACTTCAGACACCAATCTATATGCTTGTTTCTTTGCATTAAAATTCTTTCACTTCTAATAACGATTTCTTTATCTCATAATAATTTGATTTCTTAATAGTCTGATATTTTGTATAACATTTGTTTGAACTTGAAAAGTAGTTTAAGATGTGAACTTTTTTTAATAAAGTGCTTAGTTTTTAACTATCGTATACTATAATTTGATTAGCTTATAATTAGACATGTTATTTAATTGCAAACATAAAATATAAAATATTTTTTATACAGGAATTAGAGGAAAGAATAATAACAAAATTACTAAAGAAATTCGATTGTTTAGAATATATGAGATATGGAAATGATTGGCTATTAAAAGTTATAGACACTGAAGGAAAGAAAGGAGATTCTATAATAAAAGAAATCAACAATATACATAATAATTTAAAATTCACAATGGAAAAAAAATAAAGGTAGTTTCTTGCTGCCTTTAACAAAAATTCAAGCAGAATTTTTAATGCTCAAATTCTTTTCGTTAAATTTCATAGATTTAAAACTAGAAGGAAGAGAAGAAAAAATAAAATTTGGAATTTTCAGAAAAGATGCATACACTGATAATGTTATTAACGAAGAATCGAACCACCCACTAGAACATAAAATTAGCGGCATTTAGACATTTTTTCAACAGATTATTAGCAGAAAAACTGAATATTATATTTCAAATTGCTGAAAATAATGGATACAACAAAGAAGCAATAAGAAAGTTATTTAGAAAAATTAGGGCAAGAAGAAATCAACTAAAAAGTCCCACAAAGGAAATAGAGAGAAAGAAATGGGCTAAATTTACATACACAGGAAAAGAGGTTTATAAATTGAAATTTGTTTCAAGAAATATAATATAGAAGTTGGAATGAAAACTAATAACACATTAAAGAATAAATGAAAGTGTAATATAGAAAGTTTACATATATTTTAGTAAAAACAGAGTTTATAAAATGCAATGTAATTGCAAAACAACATACATAGGACAAACAGGAAGAAAATTTGAAACCAGGTATAAAGAGCATAAGGTCTTTTTAGTATGAGAAAAATTATTCGAATTATGCTACACATTTGATTGAAGAGGGCCATACACCGCAAGGAATGTAAAATAAAATGAAAATTTTACATTATGTTAATAAAGGTAGACGTTTAAATATTTTAGAAATATATAAAGCAAAGTTAAAAAAGGAAAATATGATAAACAAGCAAATAAATACACAGTTAAACGTTATATTTAAAAGTTAAAAATTATTAAGTAGTTGGAAGCAAGAGTAGGCGTGCACCACTAGTGAGGTCCTGAAGGTGGCTAACATATAAAGACGAACTCAAAATTTGGGCAAACAGTACGATTAAAGTTTTGAAAATGTAGTGACTCCAAAAACACGTCTACAGAGGAGAATGTGAAACATTAGGAATGGCAGAAAACTGTACTCAAACATAAACAAATATGTTTATTTGGTTGGAAAAATTTCCACTCTAAAGATTCATCTATTTTCTTACATCTCAATGAAGAGTGGTAACCAATAGATCAACAAGGTTGATGCTAAATATATGAAATAAATTCATTGATGCATAGAAAGTGTTTAAGAATAAATATGAAACTTATGTTCAAAACTTTTTGTTCACTTATTCAAAAAACTGGAAATATTTACACAGCTCAGTTTATTGAAATAAACTGAGCTGTGTAAATAGCTGAAGTTCAGTTCAGTTTATTACACAGTCAAAATTAAATTCTTTCAGAAATTTTAATAATTAAACTGACAAAAACATATAGACGCAGTAAGTAATAAATTTAAGATGTTGAAGCTAATGTATAGAATTATTGATTTGATTTCCAGGAAATGTTCACATGGAAAATATTAAGAAACATGTCTGTCAGAAGCTGGAGATAAAAAAAAGAAGTTGAAAATATAATAATAATAATATAATATGAAATATAATAAACTGTTGTTATTTCTCAACATTGAAGTTAGAACACAACTAAGTTCCTTTTATCTATTTAAATTAAAGACTTGAAACTCTCCATTGAATTAATGGAAAGGGTAAAATTAGCATCATGTTTAAGAAGTTAATTTTTTAAAATTTTTGTCGGTTCTAGCCAAAACTTTGTATGAAATCTTCCCTTTGAAATCCTTAAAAATTAAAAAAATTGATTATTGATATTTTTGTGGACAGTTTTCATACAGTTGATTCTCAATATGAAATCCCATCTTTAGATTACTTCTGAAATCACCCAAACATTATGATGAATAAGACTGTATAATTAAATAAATTATAAAACATTATTTTAATGTTTTAAAAATTATGGCAAAAATGTTGAGTATATATCTTATTAGAAATAAGTTACTTTTGTATTTTTTACTTTAATGTGTTTGTCCAATCATATTTATATTAGATGATTATAGGAACAGTAACAATAATATCAATTCTGTATAAACTTGTTCTAGATGGTACTGGTATTGGCAACCGCACAGGGCTGGCAACACGACCAACGAATTTACCAACTGAACATAGGCGATTTCATCATCGTAATGGACAAACTCTAGTCAGTGAGTATCTTTTCCAATATTTTGTAATTTGCAACAAACTTGTAAAGAAATTCATTTTGCAAAATCGTTTTTGACTTATGGGCAAATAATTGTTATTAAGCTATATAGAGGTATGGCAAAGAATTTTGCCCACATTTGTTGTTTTAAAAAAAAAAAATATGAAAGTTTTAATATATAGATTTGTAATAAAGATAATAGAAGGGCATTTCTTCTCTTTTAGTAAGTAGAATAATTGGTATATTTTGCTCTATAGGCGATGGGCAATTTCTTGTTTATTTCACTGACCATGACGATTGGCGAAACATTTTTATTAAAACCTTTAACAACTTCCCATACTCATAATTAAAGTACAATTTTGATAAACTTAATGAGACAAAATTTGTTTACTGCCCTCACTAAGCATTATTTTTCAGTGTCTTATTGAATCGTAAAAACTATAATAGTTTATGTTTTTGAGATATTAAAATGATATATATTCCTGCACAGAACCATACAGAATTATCGCATCTATAGTCAGCCAAGACTAATGGGCGAGTTGTACACTTGCAGGTGAGTTGACAATGAGTGTCAGTATGTAATTAGACTTACCGGTTGGCTTTAAAAAAGTGTTTTTGAGGAATACATTACAGATAGTTTTCCAACTTATGACAATTGTGTATAGACATATAAAATTCCAGAGGAGGAAGTCAGGACCAAGCAGCAGAGTAAATAGTATTACCTCAGGAACACAAAAAGTGAAAGTGAATTTATTATAATCCATTCTTCTACATTTATGCAGCATGATACAGATTATTATTATTATTTATACAATCTAGTCAAACAAGTAATGTCAGTCAGGTATAAGTCATTAAATATTTTATAGAATTAGTTTAAAGTTTATGCAATTTTTTAATTGTGTTAGGATTCTAATTATTACAGTAATTTTATACTCTTTCAACTTCAATTTGTTGTATTTTTGTGAATAATTTATTTACTGTTAAATTATGAATAACACTAATTTATGGTTTTTTAATACTGAATAGTAATTTTTACATTATTTATTTCTTAAAATGATATTAGGGCAGTTGGGATTCAGTTCCTTTGCTTATAGGCTTTTGTTTATAACAAACAAGTAATGCTAACTGAAACCTTTACTTTATATTATTTTCTGAAAACTACATAATAATACTTTTTATTTTTGTATTAGCTAATGCTCTTATTTGTTACATGAGATTTTCTACTAAAATAAGTTTTATTTGAAAACAAAACTAGAAAAGACATATATCACTAAATGAAAAAATTTTCAATTCATATTAACCATTTTTTTTTAAATATTAAGGTTTCATATATTATAATATAGTCTTTTAATAAAAAAACATAACTTCTTCAAAATAATCTGTTATAAAACAAAACATATTATTTCTCAAATGTTGAAAAATACCGTGATACGGCATAAAAAATATTTCAACAAAAAAAATATCATGTTTATTTGATCACTCGAGATCATAACTATTCGATAAACGATAAACTGGTTGAATATAGAGTCAAAAGTTGATTTATTTAGTGCAACATTTCAACAACTAATTTGTTGTCCTTATCAAGCCTGTAATGCTATAAAAAAAAAAATTGTCTATATATTAAAAATTAAAAATTATGTAGTCACAAAATAATTCCGTTTCTAATTTATATATCTTCTATTATTAATGTGAAAAGTAATTAACAACAAAATATCTTGTGTGTGCAAAATATGTCTCTGGGAACAAAGATTGAAGTTAAAACATTTTAACACTATTAGGATGCCATGAATTTTAAATTAATTCTCACAAGTTGATCATTGGAAAAAAAAGAAAATGACATACAGTAAAAACTCGATTAACCGTCATTGTCGGAACAGTGGCCATGATGGTTTAGCGAATAGACGGATAACAGAAACACTGTATTATTCCTCCAAAACTTAACCTCGATTAATTATATTATAGACAGATATCACTCTCACAGTAATGTAATATATTTTGGAGCGAAAAGAACACGATTGTAATAGCAAATGAAACTATTTATTACATGATAAAAAGATCCGCACAGTAGCTACAAATGCAGCAAAATAATGTACAGTAATATAAACTTACAGGTGAAATAGTTTAACAAACAAAGCGAAAGCATCACTAGACCTTAATACTTTAGCTGCCAGCCACAATATCGGTGTTTTCATATAGAATTGCCAAAATATTTTAAGCTTATTTTTAAATAATATGTACTTATTCTAAGTTTCCCTATCATATCTAAGTACAAATATATGTTTATTATCATAATATTTATAACAATACGTATCGGGCCCAGCATAATTTTTTCCTACCGTAAATGATTCGTAAATAAACTCCGTTGGACCAATTGGCCCAACATTGTTTTTGATTTAATTATATTTTCTTATCTGTGCAACACTGTTTTAATATTTTTTATGTATTGTGTAAACAATAAACAACAAAAACCCCAATTTCATGTTCCGATTACCCACATAATAAGCTGACTCGCGATAAAAGTGTTTTGTATTTCTAAGACATGTAAACATGCCGCATGAGTTATAAATATTTGTGGGTTATATTTATTTATAAATATTTTTTTTATAGAACTAAAGTGTAATATATTCTTTCTCTGATAAGTAATGCTTCAGGTCTAATAAATACTATCCAAAATTCATATTAAGTAAAAGATTTAAAACCAAATATTTTACTTCTTATGGAATTTAGGTTTTAATTTACTTCCTAGTAAGAATGAGTTTATCTAAGTGTATCTGTGTTTGTACTTAACTTCAACCAAGTCCGTTTTTTAAGATTATTTTACAACTAAATATTTAGTCAATATTTCCGGCTTATTTTTTAGGTTTTGTGAAGTTTTGAAAAGAGTAGTGAAAATCAATATAATACGTCATAACAAATATGTGTGTCGGCCCGTAACTACTGACAAAAAGCTCCTATAATAACATCATGTTTTTAATGCCATTGACTTTTATCTACCAAACAGATACCATCGTAATTACATCTGTAAGTAGCGTGTAGCTTGTTGTTTAATACTGTGGATTCATTTTTCCAAAAGTAGTAACACCAGCTGAGTAGTACGAATAAACATAAAATGTTACTAGACAATGTTGGGCCTAGTGGTCCGACGGTATTCGGTTCAGGGTACTGGCCATTGGGTCAAATGGATGACGGCTAACAGAAACTGACAGTTAATCGAAGTTTTACTATATTAAGTTTCATGATATTATATCTACTTCAAGATAACACCACTTTCAATGATATAGTAACAGGCCAATAGACAAACATGTAATTGAATACGTTTTGGTTAAGATAGTAATAACTCCTTTGATATCATTCCTTGGATTATAAAAGACAATGTAGATCTAAATTTATTAAAAGTGAAATTTTTATGCTAGTAGAGTTTTAAGATTACTTACTATTGATGTGTGAAATACTATTGATGTATTATATAAAATAGTAAATAAATAAATAATTGTCCATTACGATTTAGTATTTCATATATTTTTTATCTTCTTTAGCACAATCATTTCCCACACCAATGGAAGAACCAAAGAAAGTCCTCAGAGCAGAGTATCTAGGATCCATGCAAGTTGTTAGAGCATCTGGTATGGATGTGTTAAACGATGCTATTGATCAGATGGTGACAACAGTTCCAGCAGATCAATGGCGACATGTCAATGTGGCCGTGGCACCTTCTATGATTACCATAGTACAAGCAGATGTAAGATTACAGACTTGTATAAATTACATTTTATTATATTTTTATCATATTTGTAAGACCAGGCAATGATCCAAGTTGAGTATTTCCCAAGTACCTATTAAATGTTTAATAGTATATTTGTTTCAAATGTCTTAAACTAAAATAAGGGTGGTAATTATAAGATAAAAATATATATTAAAGTACTAGATGTTTTTTTTATTTAATATTATCTTGTCTTTGTAGGAAGAGTCCAAGTCTTTAGCAGAATGTCGAGTTCGTTACTTGTCATTCCTTGGTATTGGTCACAACGTCAAACATTGTGCGTTCATAATGCACACAGCACAAGACCTGTTTATAGCACATGTTTTCCATTGTGAACCAAGTTCAGGAGCTCTGTGTAAAACCATTGAAGCTGCTTGCAAGGTAATTTTTTTAATTTATGAATATAAAACCCATTTAGAATTTTCGTATAAACTACAGGTGGTGAATTAAAATTAAATGTCAGAGATATTTACGAGAAATAATGACTCATAATTTTACTCTTTTCTAGAAGCAAATTTTGTTTTAACATATTCAGTCTCACAATATATTACCACTAAAACGAACAATATTAATACAGTTGTGAGATTTTATTTTATTTTTATAGTTTTACAAACACATATAAGTAAAAAGAAGCTAAAGCAGTTAGACTTGGGTATAAACATATTCTATATGACATCCATTCAATTTTATGTAACACTCGAACCGTTCTTGAAGGTTTTGCATCAATTTGTAAGATGGGGGGGGTTTCATGCTCATACACATGGTTATTTTTTCCTATAGTTGGACGATGGTGTTTGGTGAATCTTCTTGGAAAATCTTCTCCTCCATCATTCCCCAGTAATAGGTACCAGACAGGTGTAAGATCAGACGAATGGGCTGGGTAATAAAGCTTGTTCTAAGGGAGATGAGGGGGTTGCCAAAAGTTTCTTGAAGGATAACTATGTTGTCTAAGACAGTGTGGATGGTTGTTCCGTCTTGCTGAAGTCATTGTGAATGAAAAGGCAGGTTTTTGGCTCAACAAAATCTCCTATAAAACAACCGAGAATGACCCTTGACCCTTTATCGCTCCTGATTTATAGAAAGAGCATTTCTATTATTGTCTTCAAGAAACTATGGACCAATTATACCTCTTACATAATGCCCAAATGGTTACACAAATACTATGCTGTGGCCTCTGTACAACACTGTTAAGGATATTCAAACCCAAGAAAGAATGTTGTGTGCTTGTTAATGAAACCACTAAAGACCTCATTCATCCAAAAACCATATGTTACTTAGGTTTTCCGCAGTACATTGATTGTACAGCACAGTACTGAACTCTCGCTGTTTTGTTTATACAGTTCAAAGGTTGCACAGTTTGCATCTTGTAGGGAAAGTAACCCATGTTTATGAACATTTATCTTACCGATGTATTGTTTCAAGTTTCAAAGATGTTTGTTCTAGGCTTCTTTTCTGTGACTGTAACACGCTTCCATGGGTTTCATTTGTACACACAGTAGTTGGGCAACCTGAGAAGTTCTTCCGCATTATCTAACATTACCTGATCTTTGAAATGTTCTACAACGTCAATAACTACAGTGTTACAAAGTGGGGTTTTGTGAAATCGTTTTTGAAAACGTAATGGAGTGTGTGATAAACTTGGCACTTTTTGTATTTAATTCCAAAAAGATAAAAGAAGTTTATTTATGTTACTTAAAATAGTATTTTTATAGGTATTTGTTACCTGTAACGCAATTGTTTGTGAATAAGATACAGAATAAAGGTCCAAATAATTTTCAAAAACAATTAAAAAATCCACAACATGATGGAAAAATTGATGAAATACAAATATAATATTCATATCTACAAGTACAATATAATTTTAGAAATATTAACAAAAAAATAATAAATAACAATACCTTAATTTTGTATATTTATGCGTACAACATATTATTCACAAATACAGTGAATGTAATGAATATTTCAAAAATGATTACAGTTTCTGTTCACTACACACTTATTTCTAATCCAATACATAATAAGCTACAGTATTTAATTAATAATGCACCTTTTTATAAATACAGTACAATAAATACTGTACTGTGCTGTTATTAAACATAATTCAAAAGCAATTTTAAACAACACTGAAACAATACAGTAATCACCCAAAATTGTTTTAAAAAAATCATATGTCGTGTACGGAATTTTTTCAATTATCTGTTAGATGCCTTGAAATCATCTATCTCTAGTTCACTCGCAACTTCTAAGGCCTATGTTTGGATCATGGGCTCGGAAGTTGGAACTTTTTGAGCTCTAACCTTTTGAAACCAATCAAAAACTAACTTATCTACTGTCATTCACGATCAATGCTTGGTAAAGTTTCTTCGCACACTTTGGTTTCCGTTTTAACTGAATTGCTTTAAAATCATATCTTTGTTTTGCAATTTTCCTAGCACCACATTATTCACTGTCAGGAGGAGCCATTATTGAAATTTCAAAAATACAGTACATATTTTTATGTTGTGAAACTGTCACCAGTGTTGTAAAACAAAAATTTACAGTATACTATAACGAAATTCATTAGGTTAAGAAAACTGTTAGTAAAATATTTGAACTTGTGGGATATACCTAGATAGCGCTTGTCTATTGTTACATCTATCGGCCGAAATAAGTTACTGCACACACCTGCAAGTCATAAATATTAAAATAATTCGAAGGGGATTCATTGTAAGTAAACCAAGACGTGCCTCATTCATGGGAGAGAAGCTTTACCTAGACATCCACGGACCAGGGAGATTTATGACTAGGAATCCCTGAGAATGCAGAAAAACACCGGTACCTGTGGGAAAGTTCGACAAATTCTCACCAAGCCAAAAGAAAGTGAAAGAAGCTTCAATTTTCTTAGGCTAGCCACAGTTTGAGCGCCATAAGGGAGCCACTCAAATTTGAAGAGGGGATGAAACCCATACGGATACGATCCAAGAGACACAGGAACAAGACAGTCAATTTTCAGGACTCAAGGAGTCAGTTTTCAGTACTCGAAAGGGTCAAGTTGTAGGACTCGGAGTCAAAATTCAAGACTCGAGGGAGAAATATGTTCAGTTTTAGTAAGAAACGTTAAATTAAAACAAAGTAACGTCACAATGTAAAGTATCAAGTGAGATTAATAAGGGAGATTATTTATTAGAAAGTGAGGTAAAGGAGGGAGATTAAAGTGTAATAAGTGAGATTAAAGAAAGGGAGATTACTAAGTAATAAGCGGAATAAATAAGGGAATGAAGGTCAGTTATGGCATTGAAGCATTGCAAGTGATTAAGAAAAGGGAAATACTAATAAGTGAATTTGTGTCAAGTGAAGTGAAACAAGGAACCACGCAAGTAATAATTAATAATTTATTTTCATTATAAAGCCAACTTTTTAAAATCGAAACCTTTAAGAACATTTAAACCTTTATAAATTCCTTAAAAAGTCATAATTAATTGAAATATAAAATTTATCAAACCAAGTGCAGTAACTTATACACGCCCTTAGATCGCTAAAGGAAAGTAAAATTAAAATTGTTTAAAATTAATAGTCAAATAAGAATCTTGATGCCTATCGGCAAATATTAGAGTTAGTAAAACGAATTATATGAACTACCTATAAATGCAATATTGATCTCAGGATAAAATAAATCTGTTATTATAAAAGCAAGTAGCTGGGTTATTAATTTAATTTCCTAAGAGTCAAAATATCCTGTAGACAGTCATAAGTGAAGGTACGTTATAATACAGTACTGTAAACTAGAACTACAGTAATTCATGCATATCTTCCAAGAACAAGAACTTGTACACAAATGAAGCACAGTACACAGTCTATGTGTAGGGTTGCTACAGTATTGGAGGAGGGGATTGTTTTTGCAAAAGCATGCATTACTCTAGACGCCTCTGTAAACATACTCGTACAAGAATTTCTTGGATCGGTACTGTACCGTTGCATTTGCACAGCTGTAACAGAAGGTACGAATGGATAAATGTGCTGCCGAGTATGCCGAGGCAAATGTACTAATTTGATTCTTTCTTCTGATTGTATACATAGTTATTTCAGCTATGTTTTTCGGTACATTTGTCCGCATATCAGAGGTGCAAAAAACAAAAAAAAGGCATCATTTGCTGTCTGTTGTCCATCTAATGGAGTGTTCATTTAAAGGAGGGACAAAGCCTATGTACGTATTATTAAATTTTTTGGTTCCCAGAAAAATGTTTGTTCGAGAGAAGTGTCCGTACATTGGCGGTGTCTGTTCAGGGAGGTTTCACTGTATATGCAAATAAACTAAATAAAAATTAAATATGTTTACTTTCAGATAGTAGGATGGCAATAAAAAAAACTTTACTTTTTGAAATTTAAATTTCTATGAAAATGAAATTGAAAAATGAAAAAACATTCTGACAAAGTCTTCTTGTGTTAGCATGTTTCAAAAT
This sequence comes from Prosapia bicincta, assembly GCA_036971475.1. Lineage (NCBI taxonomy): Eukaryota > Metazoa > Arthropoda > Insecta > Hemiptera > Cercopidae > Prosapia > Prosapia bicincta. Next base: position 118,985,011 of record JBAIZL010000004.1, on the reverse strand, counting down.
TTCAATATTTAATTCAGAGCTTACTATGGTAATTTAGACCTAACAATGGCCTTACTTTCTTAATAGATCTTATATATTCAAGTTAACAGTTTCTTTAATAAAATCTTTTTTTTTGTTTTTGCTTACAGTTAAGATACCAAAAATGTTTGGATGCTCATCCTGGGCGTACAGCAATGAGTATAAACACTCCTGGTAAAGGTCTTGGTGCAACTCTCAAGTCTCTTGTAGGGACACTGACAGGGCGCAAGACAAAGGGATCAGAGTCCTGAGAAGAAGCGCTATCTCTGCAGGTTTGTTATTGTAAACTTTACAAATAAGAACCAGAGTTAGAAGATGTATTTGGTATCTCATCCTTACATAATAACTGCACATTGGATACAAACATTTAGAACTATTAGAGAAATAATGACATTGTTGAATGAAAAGAATTAAAATAGGGTGTAAGAACACTCTGCTTTGTTTTTACAGTCTATCTTGTAATTTTTCTACTCAGATTTTATATCAAAATAAATAAATCTCTTTATGATACTAGCCAAGTTAAAATATCTCTTGAAAAAATTTAATTTATTTCTTTCATGAAGATGAAATTTAGGTAATTAAAATTAAGATAAAATTCAAACACATGGGTCATCTCAAAAATAAGTTACATTACCTTTTTTTAATAAAATTTTTGTATTCAAACATATTTTGAAAAGTAGATTAACAAACGTAATTTTTCAACATAATCACCTTTTTCAATACATTTTGGTACCCGGGTAAATGATTTTTCAAATACAGTGTCATACCAATCTGCCGCCAAATCGGTTAGCCATCTTGCTGTGCCTTGCTACAAATCACCCTCTTTTGCAAATTGTCTTTGCCCAAGATGTTGCTTCAGCTGCAGTGGAAGTTATTTAGTGCAGGTCAGGAGAGTAAGGCAGATGTCCAAAAACATCCCATCAAAACTCCTCAAGTACGTTTTGTGTCTGTCAAGCAGCATGTGGACGAGTGTTGTTGTCAGTTTTGACAACCGCAGAACTGTTATCAGTTTTGATACCGCAGATAGTCAGAAGGGCATACTTGGCTCATTTTTACACTCAAAGATGTTTGAGAAATCAAGCATTAGACGCTGATCGGTGGAAATAGCCCATCAAACATATTCGGCAACAGTTGGAACGAGGGAAGAGGAAGAGCAGCCATTTTGTTGTTCCTCGTGTAGTGTTGTTCTCCTTTCAATAAACTACTAGCGCCGATGAGAAACCATTGGTCTGCAAGAACAAGTGTAACCTCCATAGAGGCTGTAACCTGAATGCCTGCTTGATCGATGCATGCGCATAGGAATCTTACATTGCTGCCACTCTACCCAGACACAAATTCTCACGACTTCCAGGTTTCCGCCTATGACACAGACTTCAAAAAATAGTGTTACTTATGATAGATTCCTAATAGATTCAAATATTTATACAAATGCATAATATCTAAATTTTATTCATTTAAACCTATGTTAGACATATATGCCTAACTTCAATAAGGAGATGAAAAGACTGACTACTCTGCTGTTGACATCTATCTACCTAGTTAGGTGTTCAGTTTTTACTTAAAATCCTATTGGATCATTATCTCCATCACGTTTTGCAAAAGATTTAAGATTAAAGAAAAAATTCTTGAAACAGTTTGATTAAAGATGGGAACAGAAAAGGAAAAAATCTAACAATGAATTGCTTAACACGTTCACTATCGCAGTGTAACCAAAATAACTATTGGTATAGACCAGGCAACTTACATTTGCGCCACACGTTCTTTCTTCCTGGACCAACATCCCACATATGCACCACTCAAGGTAGTTGAAATGGAACAACAGCTCATATTTGAGACTTGATATATTGGTTTCTGTCTGTAGACATGTCTGATGTTAGTGTGGGACATTTAGTCTCTCAGTTATCAAAGTCAATCACATAAAAATGACACCTTTGTTTATTCTAAATGACATTTATGATATAAGATGTAAAGGTGTCAAAAGTGATTTGTGAGTTTGTAAATATTCTGTATTGTGTATAGAAGTCAAATGTAAACATGTTTTGTCTCTCTTACAATAACATTTATATTGTGTATTTATTCGATATATATGCATAGGCTTATATAGATAAGCAATCTGTCTAGCATGACTAGCCAAGACAAGTTAGTAGCGTCTTTGTTGATATAAGCTTTTATAGTGGCTCGGTCTACGTTAGGATTTACGTGTTATAGACCAACCGGCTCATATATGCGCTATACCAAGAAATGCTAAAAACAGCAAAAAAAAACATATATATTCAACAAACATACTTCTAGAGTTTTTATGTAGTATAATAATTTATTACAATATTCCACTTTTGGTCTGTAACCATGGTCGGACCCACAATAACGCGGTCTGTGTAGAAAGATCGAATTCTGACCGCCAGTCTATCGAGAGAAACCAGACATTTGTAAATGTCTATACAGTGTAAATGTCTGTTCACTAGGTTTTTGAGTCTTTCTCGACAATGAGACCAGGCAAATGAGCTAAGTTAAGCTTAGAAATCAAACTGCAGAAAAAATGTAGTTTACTACTACGTAATACCTAAAATAACTAATGGATAGAAGGAAGGAAATGTATGACTAAACCCGAATTGAAGGTTATTTAAAATTTCAGTTAAATAGTTAAAATATTACAGTTCTGAACATATTCTTGGATTATTAACTACAGTTTTACATTTCTAGTTTGTCAGAAAATGAAACTTATTTATTCAATTTAATAAAGCTATTTTCTTAAAATCTTGGAATTCCCTTTTATAGGAATTGTGGCCACAATTACAATCTGCAGAGAGAGAAGTGATCCCTCATCGTCATCTTCAGTCACCTATGACATCTCGATACTTCAGCAGTAGTGCTGGCAATAGCCCTTCGGCAAGCTTGCAGTCATTACTCTCCCCCTCTCTAGACACCCGCCGTCTGTATCAGCTAGCTGCGCAGTGGGACTACTGAGGGATAGACTAAACTAATTTGTTGTATTTGTAATGAAACATTTGCATATTTCAATTTTGCAATATGTGTAAAAGATCAAAGGTGTGTTTATAGAATAACTGTGTTTCCCTCTTGGTTATCTGCTTCAAAGGTTGTCACATTTTGCATGGAAAAACAGAGCATAAACTTAGAAAAATGTTTTATACAAGCTTTATATTTTAGCTTGAAATTTTTTAATAGTAAAAGAGTTTTAGCTGTATGTGTTAGTAAAAAAAGTTATGTTTATAGTAAATATACATAAAAGGAAAAATCAGTTTCGGTAATAATGAACACCCATATTTATATTTGTGAGTTTGTAATAAAAATCACTACCTATCTATGTGTCAGTGATTCCCAACTATTCTAATAGGGTCAGTAGTTAAAAAAATTGACCAGCTATCTGTAATCCTTAAATCAACATTTTGAAGTAAAGATTTGCTGCTGAAAATTGTATTTTCTTATTAGTAATGCTACTTACTAAAAAAAGATTTATTAGATGTAAATAGCCAAAAGTGAATAATTAAATTTCTATTTTTTTGTGTTTGCTCTTCCAATTGTAAATATCCCAATATCATAAGTATTGTAGTATTTGAACAATTTTGCGTAAAATAAATTTATAAAGAAAATATGGTTTATACAAATGTTTGTGGAAAAAAGTTATTCTGTAAATTTGCCAGTTTATAGCAGATATATGAGATTATATTATGTCAGTGTACTTTAATTTTGTAGAGTTTTGTGCATATAGTAATCTTAAGAAAAGTATACAGGCACATTGGTACCAACAGTCAATGTGTATTGCTGTAGTTTAATTTTCCACTAAAAAACTTCAACCCTGATCTGAACAAAACACCTGTTCACGGTTTAAAGTTCGAATTAATTTAGAGATGTAAATATTATATTTGTACAGACACGTTTCATTCAGCACAAATGTTTAGTATGGTAACTTGTTTATTTTGAAAAAATCCAGTTTTTTATTCAGAAAAGTTGAATATGGTTGCAAAGTTATTGAAGTTAAATCTACAAGTATTTAATATAACTTTTATAAAACCAACTCAGTATTTTATCAACTAATTCTGTATACCATGAAGGTGAATTCCTTGTGCTTATCAATGCATTATACTTCTATTCTTGCAGTAGAAAAACTGTTAGTACAAAGTCTAGCTCCTGATACTTGTTTGAGGAAATTATTTTATAAAAACTGATATTTCAAATCTAAAATCAAAAAGTGCTTTGTTAAACAAGTAATCATTTCAATAGCTGGTCATTGGCAGTAGTTTATGACAGGTATTTGATCCTGAATCAAGACAAGTTCATAACCGTCCTACTAGCTGAGACTCCTTTAGACCTTTATTTACTCTGTTTTCAGTTTTGTATAATAACCTAAGTGAAATAAAGCAGTTTCTCCTCCTGATACCCAATAAAACTTTTGTTTTTTTTTAATTAGAAAAGACCATTTCTCAAAACACGAAACCTTTTGATGACAAAAAATAACTAGGAAAATATTCCATCAATTATCTTATCTGACATGCCTCTTGAGCAATGTTCTCAATGAGGACATTGGCACTGAATATTAAGCTTCTGACAGTTTGCATACATTTACAACACACTTAATTACACATACAAAGCTAACAAGAGAATGTAAGTAATAGTTTTTGAAATACATAAACAATTTTCATTTGTGTAATTTCTCTGTTTCAAATAAAAGTTTTCAAAAAATTATAAATGAATTGAAATTTTAAAATAAATTATAAACTTCATTTATGATGAAAGGAAAACTGCAAAACCATTTTTGTGCTTTGTTAAACACAAAAACACTTTCAATTTTGTGCATCTCATTCTACTTTTTCCTGGACTTTTTTCCAGTATGTATCTGTTTAGATTGGGTTTTAGACCATATAGGGTAACCTCCCAGAAATGGGTTCTGGTGTCTTCTAAAGAAATATTGTTAAAATGATATGCTAAATGTAAGTCTCATTCTATGCTATCCTAGCACTAATAAATTACAGGAAAGTTTAGTAGATGGTAACTAACTACACTTAGCTTTTAATTGAGGAATGTTAAATTAAATAATTTCTTTATTACACTTTAATTGTATGTTGGAAGGAAAAGAGTTCTTTAGAGATATTATAGAAGTAAAATTATTGTTGGAAGTAGGGATGGGCCGATACCTAAAATTTTCGATTCCGATTCTCAAATTTTTCTTTCTATTCTCGATTCTTTAGTTGATTCTTGGTCCTTTTAAGTCATATGGTGAAGCCTTTTAAAAGTTCCGGTTTAATGTAATAGACTATACAAAACCTTCAACCTTGATTTATGATTAGGAATTTCTGAAAGCATGACTAACATATCTGATAAAAGTAATGATTTATTTAAAATTACAAATGTGAACTTCAGTTCACAATTGTATTATAGCTTCATAATAAAACCTATTTCAGATTCTATTACTGGATAAATTGGGACTACCTTTAAGCATTGGCGGAGGTTAGAGCCAGGTAAAGAGAGAGAGAATTAAGCCCGAATGAGAGTACCTGAACTAGAAATTCTTCCATTTGTCTTTGTTGTTACGTCATAAATAATAATGATATTTTCATTATCTCAAATCGGCATTTCCTTTAATAGTTTAATTCGTTCGAAGCAACTAATACATAAATAAGACATAGTCGGTTATTAACTACATTTTGTATAAATTACACTGCAAATGTATTTTAACAGTTTAAAAAACAAATAATTTTGACCATTCAATCAATGGAGAATTGAGTATTGACAATTCCTCGATACCATTGGAATCAATGATTCCTAGAATCGGAATTGGCTCACCTCTAATTGAAAGTATGAATATTGTAACATTTTCAGATATTGAAACAGTTTTTACAGTTTGGAATGTCAGAATGACCTCGAACACTAACACTGCCCCCAAGGAGTGGTCTAACTGTTAGTTGTCGTGTCTTCTATGTGTGTCTCCCTCCCAATTTCTGTTATATTATATAATGATATATCGTGTGACTTGGAAAGTTCAAAAAATAGTTGCCTTTAAATCAAACATATACTATATAACATATAAATAAATATAAACCTATTTACTTATTGGGAAATAATACAATTGTATCTAGTGCAAATTTAAATAATCTATAAGAAGTGCAGACCTCTTACCTTCTCCCTCACAGATCTACGTTGCTATGTTATGTTCTATTGACCGAAGAAATTTTTTTTTCATTTCTGGGCTGTCATATTAAATAAATAAGTGACTGAATAATCATTGTGATACAATTTATTAAAACATTGTTTTAATTTAGTTAGTTATAAACCTAAACATAAATTATGTTAAAAAGCACTTAAAACCCCTGTTTTTCTGAAGTGATTAAACTGAGAAAACTATAACTAAAATATTTAAAATTACAGACACGCTGACTATTTAATGTCTGACAAGAACAGAAAGCAGTTTGACATACAGTCTTCTGCTTATTAAAATTAACTTGAGTAGTTCTTTGAGCTTGGCTTGATAGCATAAAGGTATGTGTGTAAAGTATAATAACTTAATTACTGTATTTAATTTTAATTTTGTTCATATACTATGCAACATCTAAACAAACTGTTGGTATAAAACTTGAAAATATTCTTAAAATAAAATTATATTTTTTGTGTAAAAAATTGATTTTTGTTTAAAATATTTACACCATATACTCACCTATATTGTAGACGTACAGGGCTAAGCCAACAGTGGGACTAATATTGTGGTAGGGCAGAATCAATGTGTAATATCAAAAAATTACTTGAACATATTCTTATGTAAATATATTTTTCCTTTTAACATTTTAAATATAAACTTTTTCCAATAGTGCTTTTACTTTGTTGCATACCAGCTGTTTTGAGATCTGAGTTACACTTTCTATTTCCGCTTTAACTGACATATTTAATTTAAATTTAATGTTGGTGTTGAAGGTAAACGAGGGGTGGTAAAAACATCTTTATGTGAGATTTTAAGAGACAATTATGTTGTAATTAGGTGTGAATAGTTGTGTTTTACAAAAAAAATCTGAGTGTTGTGATCTGTGAGTACCCTAATGTGTTCTTGGCATTGTGTATGAAATACCCATCATATGTTCATTTTGCCCTCTACTCACATTAACATAAATTGAATTTATATATGCTTCATTTACAGTATAAATTGGAAATGGAACAAGTCCCAAAATGGCTGTCCTCTTACAAAATGTAAGTGCTTTTAGAGAAGTTTATACTTTGAAGTACAAATATTTAATAGTTGGTACTCAAGTTCAAAATGGAAATAAGAAATGTAAATATTGTTTATATAAACCAAATATTAAATCTTGCCAGTCATTTAACTATTTCAAATAAAGACTTGAGTAAATAGTATTACATAAAATGTTTTACTTAAAATAGTTTTACATAAAATGATTAATAAGATTCACCGAACGTAATGGACTACAAAATTCAAGAATAAAATGTTTATTGAAAATTTTATAGGAGTGTATTTGGTACTTTAGAAATGATTGTTTTAGGTTTAAAAATATGAAACTTATACAATCCCAATATTTTTATATTAGATATTTACCATTATGAACACTAATATGCTGTTGATACTTTGTTTCTAGTCTTTTTTACACAAAATCTTCAAAAAATTCTGTTTAATTTTAGAAATAAATTGTACATTCTTGTTTTAAGATTGTGTAATTCGTACATTAATTACTGGATGCCATTATTTTAGGTTAAAATACTTTTGTGATTTATAATTTAGTTTTTTTTTATGATTTTGTAATGTATTTCAGTTACCCCTAACTATAAGTTTATTTGAAGTATACTGTTTTTGTACATTTAAATATTCAAATCATAGATAACTTTTATATCCCATGACAGAACTGTATATGAATCTTGTGTTTTTATTTTTGTTGTAACGTTTTACTAAAATTGTGTTTATTCAATTAAAATATCTGAGGCCATTTTAACTGAGTAGTAGCTTACTTATTCTGTTTTTAAAAAAATATTCTACATTGTTATTGTAATTCTCCAAATTTTCAAGAAACTATTAACGTATCACATCTTCAATAAATATTAGTCATATTCATTTTATGTTGTATCTCTATTGGCACCACAATGTTGTGTATGTCTTGGCCTCTTTAATAAGCTTTTGCCTGGTGGCTGCTTTCTTACAATTAAAAATGCCAGGATGACTCAAGTATTTTACCACTCCATTCACCCATTTCAGTCTATGTTTTCATTTTCCAATTAAATGATCAATATTTCCATCCAACCGCTTGTAGTAGACTCTTCATTGATTATTTGGACCAAAGGTCAAGCTCTATTTAATTTCATATTCTTTTCTCAGGTCTCTATTCATTACATATTATAAAGGCAACTCTTCATTCTAGATAAATTTAAGGAATATTTGTTATTACTTTGAAGATAGTTGACTAATAATGTTTTTTTTTCTAATTACAGATTCATTCATATACAATAGAAATAATTTACGTGTTCAACAATAATGAAATGATAATTGTACTAATTAATCTTTAGAACTCTATAAATCCTATTTATCCTATGAATTGCCTAAAGAAACCCCAGTATAGGACAACTCCTTTGAATATATCTGGATCTAAATATTAAAAAAACCTTGCTTAAACTGAATTGGTCTGTAGAGGCCAAATAGGACAGATGAAAATAAAAAAATAATTTAAGAAAGATTAGACTACAAAAAATAGTGTGTAAGCCACTCATAATATTTACGTCAATGAGGGTGTGTAGGTTTTACCAACACTGATTATATAGTTTCTAATTTGTTCACCAATACGATGTGATTATGACTTTTCCCAACTATGATAATCTGTTTTGATAATTATTACTTCTAGGTATGTATAAACTCCCTAGGTTTCATTTAAAGCTTAGTATCAGAGTTTCAAGAAATCTGGAACTGAAAAATCAAATAAGTTTTAAAATTGTTACACAAATATTTAACGTTTAAATCTGTTCTATTATGGAAAATGGCCCCTATTTTTGTAAGAAACTACCTATAGTATAATGTAGATTAATATACAGTCGAACTGGGTTGTCACCTTGGCTGTAAATACATATCTTTGGTAAATCCATCTTATTAATATGCAACTAACTTATTAAAAAATTGGTTTTTGTTACAAAAAAATACTCTCATCTCAAATTTAGCATCAAAATGATAGCTATCTTACGTGTCATGAATATTAAATTAGAAGACTGTAATGTAAATTACAGTATTTTTATTATTTGGATGCTTTGTTTTACTACTATAGGTAGATTTGTTAGAAAGGTTAGAAATCTAACTTTTAGAAAGGTCCAAATATCAATTTTAAAAAATATCAAGTCTCGAGCTAGGGAGAAATGAGTTTATAAAGGAATGGGCAATACACTACTATAAAATAAATCTGTTTATGTACTCATTTTGTGTATACAAGAATTCTATTCCATAGGAATAATCATGTTGTACATTGCTCTCTCGTCCTGTTATTGTAGTTTTCCCCTGCCAGTACAATTAATGATTGTTTTATTAACATTTAGGTTTGTGCTGTGTATAATACCATTACAAAAACTGAGGTTTTTAAAATTTGTATTATAAAACTCACTATTAAATATAATTTTATTTATAGAACGTGATTATACTTTGAAAATTATATTGTTTTTTCTTAACAATACTTTGAGACAAAGTGCTGTAATTTTACAAGACGCTATTTGTCAACTTGCATAGTAGAAGTGGACTTTAAGTATGAAAGAAGAGATCAAATGAACAAAATCTAACCTATCGGGAACTTCTAGAAGATTAGTGGCAATACTAGGGAAACATTTTGCTTAATCTGTACAAATGTTTTTTTTTAATGTGTTGAATATATAATGCTTTTATAGACCTTATACTGCTAATCTTTTTTCAATTGTACACAGATTGTGATCTATTTATCCTACGCACAAGACTTGGATTTATGATCAAAAATTACACAGTCCGTTTAAAACAGTCTTCGACTGTATTTATTATTTTTAAAAAAGGATAATTTTATAATTGCCAATGCAAATACTTTTTTTTGTGGCTGTAATAAACAAAGACAACAATTTTGATGTAAGGGAAAACATGGCAGTGATCCTAAAAATGTTAGTTACTTATAAATACCCATGGAGTTAATTGAGTAAGGGTAGTTTACCACATTGTACACCGGCCCCTAAGGACAAGTTGAAAACAACATACTGAACTTTTTAAGTGTATTTATAAAATATCGTAAGTTTTGTGATTATTGTTTCAACAAAATAAACTGTTTCAAAATTAAGAGAATAAAATGGTACTTTTAAAACTAAAAATTAAATTTTCTAATTGTTAATACATATGATACCAATCTTTCCAACGTAATATTTTTTACACCTGACTGGAAATATACAACAATGCTTAAAAAACGTTTGAAATACCGAATCCAGGTATTTTGCTGAAAACAGAAACATGTGAAATCAACAGATCCAAAGCAATCAGATTCTTTAAAAATCAGGTTCTGCTGTATTCTATGCTTTTAAAATAAAATGATTAGCTTTTCATGTAAGGTCATTATGTTTTACATTTTTTTAAATATTTTAAATAGGCTACAAAATGCATGGTATATGAATAGTATTAATGATGACATGCAAACCTGCCTAATAAAGTTTTTAACAATCTTAATCCTTATTTCTTCTTTCACTAAATAATTCATAACAATTTTGATGTTGAATATAGAGGCTATTATGATGTTTACTTAAAGTTCATGTTTAGTAGTGAGCTGTTGAACTTAATTTTTTTAGTAGTCTTATTTATTTTGGTATTTATTAAGACTTAATATTTCAATATATAATGCCATTTTTAATTTTGGTGTATTATCTTTGTTTAAAACATTCATTATTTATACAATTATTTAATTTTTTTAAGAAAACAAGACAAGTTGAATATTTGATGAATTTTGAAGTATTTTTTATGCTTTATTAGGAAGATGTTATTGTTATTTAGTTCTGAAATTGTTTGTACAGTTATCCATTATGATAAAAACCCAAACAGTATTTGAAATTTCTTGAATACCGTTTTTAGATGTTAGTCATCCTAAAAGAGAAGAAAACAAACATATGTTGTTTCACCTAAAACAAACAAAAAATAAATCAGTGTGGGAGGAAATCAATAATGATTAAACCTACCTTATATTCCCAATTTATTTCCCATTAATGTAATTAGAGTAGCTGAGCTTTTATGATATAATTTGTATAAACAATACTGTAATTGTTATTTATTAGTGTGTGCAAATAATTAGGTTATGTTTTTCAGTAAGGCTCTGAGTTAGTGGTCTAAAACATTTTGATCCGTAAATTTCAAAACAACAGAAAATAAATATTTTTATATGTTGATCAAACTCTCACTGTTTAAAATGCATGAGTAATATAACTTTTAAACAAGTAAAAAAAATAAGTAAGTATAAATGAAATGCAAAAACAATTTTGGGCATATTAGTTTTTGTAGCTTTAACAGATTCTTAAAGTTTTCATTTCACAACTAAAAGAAAGGAAGCTATTTCTATTACCTGCAATATTACTATTAAATTGTCAAAAGATTATGAATTGATTATGTTCATCAATCATCTCTGTTTGAAAAAAAAACAGTATGGTAGATATTATGGAAAAAGAGTTTGTAAGAAAAGTCGGAAGAGGAATATTGTAATGTAATTTATTAATACAATTGTTCAAGGACAGTTTCATATGTTTCAGGTTGTAACACAGGAATGTATTTTTCAAAATTTTACAAAATAAATCTGAAATATTTTCGTAATTTTTCTACTAATACCAATTTTTTTAAATAATGTAAAATTTATATCAGTGTAAAAATGTCAAAACAGACTAACGAACTATACAGAATAAAAATTATAGTAAATTTTTATTTAAATTAGATATTTATTAAAACACCAAAATTCTGAAGCATTTTTGAAAAAAATATTTATTAAATGTACAAGTGCTTACAGTTATTGTAAAAGTAGCAGCTTTAAGTTAGTAACAAATGTAGAAACTTGTATAAAACATTGTAGAAATGTAGTTTCATCTACTCTTATTATCAGTTGACTAGATTAGACGGTACCATCGGTAAAAGTAGAATTCAACCCTTAAGAATAAGTAGTTTTTGTAAGTATACAAAACAAACAAGTTGTGGCACACAATTTTCAATCGTTTGTTTTTTTTTACAAACCATGTAAATATAAGTTATAATGTAAATTTACGTTTATTTTTGAAAAGTAGCTTCTCAAAAATGAAAATCATTTCATTTAAAAAAGGAAGATAAATGAGAATATTTTTACTTTTATCAGTTAAAAAAAGTAATCAAATTAAAATATTGAGTGCAGGTCAGTTATTGCTCTATTGACAAAAATTTTACAATATATTTCATTCTGTTATGTATTAACTGTCATTTGTTTTTAAATGAATAAATCAGGTTTGTTTTAATTTTGTTTTGTCAATTGGAGCTTTCAACAATTCAAAGCTAAATTATAACCATAGTGTCAACTTCACAGCATTTTAAGTTTTATGGCATGTTTTTTTATTTATTTTAAGAAAAACCTACTGTTTAACAAAACATCAAAGGCAATGAAGTTCTGTAAATTTAAATACAATATTAAAATTATAATGTTTGTAAGTTATTAAAAGCTTGTATATTTAATAAAATGTATATTTTGTAATTTTTGTTTAAATATTACTTCCACAAAGTTAAATAATTTTGTTTAGAATTTAGTAAAACATTTATTGTAAATGTATAATACACAAAGCTTGTATTATTGACCATTACCAAAACCTTTGATTTGGAAAGCTATTATTATATGTGTTCACATGTGTAAAAAAGTTTTAATAACCAATGTAATATAACATTTTGCAATGTTACTATTTTTGTAAAAGTAAGCTGAACACCGATGAAGCATAACTGATTGTTAAGCTTCGGGTGAAGTGTAAACAACGCTTATGAAATGTATCCATTCTGTAAGTCTGCACGCTGAACAGACGTAGCACCAACTCTTGCATTATTGTGATTGCGCTTTATAGCTTGGAATATAAGTACGTACATGTGTCTTAACTGTAAAGAACTGTCAGAGATACTGTAATAATTAAAAAAATAAAAATTTATCAAAACTAAAGCTGTAATCAATTGTTGCACACTCTTGCCAAGATAGGTTTTGTATTTAAAATATTTCTCTTGTAAATGTTGTCTTTAATACCTCCAATTTTAATCCACTACACTTTTTATATGAATCTCATACAGAAAATTAGAAATAACTCTTGAATTTGGATTCAATTATCAACATGAAAGAAGAGTCAAAACATTTACATTTAAACGTAAATAACAACTCCTTTCTATCTACCAACATGGCTAAGAAGAAAGAAAGGCTGGAAAACCTAGATATTCTTTGAACTCAGGAATTTTCAGTTCTAGTTAATTATTATATAAATCTCAGTTTGGACATTACGTAAGGTTGTGTGGACACTACAAAGGCCATCAATACTACCTTGAAAAGTTAAATTTTTCATTATTATTAAATTTCTAAACAAATTTGTGTTAATTACATATTTTATTTGTGTTTTACGTTAAATAAGTAAAATTGATTTATTACTCAAAAATAGTTTTTAATAAATCTGAGTAGTATATATGTGATTTAAAAGATTATTTAAGAGTATAGCAAAACTCTAATTTCAAGAAACCAGTAAAGTCCCCAAAGATATCTTTAATCATCTATCTATTAGTAATAAATAAATTTAAAGAAATAAACACAAATTTAGAAATAAAAACATTGAAAAGAGAAATAAATAAATATAATTAACAAAAGATTGATGTGTAGGATCTTGAATATTTTATTACATCTACATATCAAAAGATGGTTTTCAGATAGTCAAATTTAAGACATCAATCAAATACAAAAATTTGTTTGTCCAAAAGAGGACAGACACATATACTTACAATATTATAGAGGAGTGATAGACAAAATTAGTAGTGTATATCTTCATCATGTTGGGTAAGTTCTATTTCTATTGCTTAAGTATCAACAGTGGTATTTGATTCAAATTGAGGCAAACAAAAGTGTATGGTAAAGACCATTTAACCTTGCACTTTGGCCACGAGAAGGGAGGGGAGAGTTGCATTGAGTCACTATAAGTTTACTATAAATATGTTAAAGACTGTCAAAACACTGACTTGGATTAGGCGTAACATGTTTTCAGAAGTGGTAGTACCTTGTCTGCTCTCTCAAGGCCAAGTGCACAGTTACATGTCTGCACTATACTCTCACATAACCATGAATGCGGGAGTCTAGGGCCAAAATACTATGAGAGACTCATAGATCATACAATACATGTAACATATAACAGACTCTATATATCGATCAGCTTGAACTAAGGTACTACAGTATGATATTTTTACTGTGAACCCTATGTCTCGCAGTGTAACATGAGCACCACCGTTATTGACCTTTTAAGTATAAGAGATTCTAACGGAGCTGTCAATACCCTCCTTATTACTATGCATAAAATTCATAAATATATTACCTGGCTTTCTCTCTCTCTCAAACGTAATCAACAAGATCTACCTCATGTCTTAAAGTTGTGTCAAAATCATGATCTCAGGCAGTACAGTAAATGCAAGTTACTAATTAGAGTGTTTCACAATCTGTTATAATAGGGAGAGATTATATGATGTATTATATGATTTTAATGCCAAGCACATGATAAGTTTAGGATGTGACGATAGCATTATTGAAGTTAGTTTTAATTTTATTTATAATGAAGGGATAAAATACAACATGAATGTAAAGATGAAAAATTGCATACATAGAGGGAACATATAAATACTAAAGAATGGTAAACAGTTAAATTTGGGAAACATCAGGATGCTTGTAGATAATTTGTAACTAGGTGCCATAAACAGGAATTGACTAGTATAATGATTAAATTTAGTAGTGTTTTTAAAATGGTTGATGTAATAGATGTAAAAAATTTCAATTAAAGCATTTCATCCAAAGCCTTAATTTCTAAAATGAGTTCTTAATATAAACTATCAAAATTAAGAACCCAAAAAAATTTAAAAGTAAAGATATTAGAATTAGCCTGCATTTAAGTCATTTGAAGTATCATAGTTCCTGATTATGAATGTAATAGAGGGGCCAAAGTATATATAGAACTTTTACTTGAAGAATTTTTCTCCTTACATCAATAATGATCTAAGTTTCCTATTTTATGTAAATATGAATTGCACAAAATTTTGAAAACCATTACATTTGCACATAATTCTGAAAATAATTAATTTAATTCCACTCTGACTCAAACAGAAAGACATTAAATTCCAAACAATGTTTAGTGCCATAGCACTAAACTCTTGTAATGCCTTAGGAACTACATAGTTGATGATGTAAAGTTTGCATAACTTCAAATAAATCGACAGTCAAACCAGAAGACAATTGTTATTTACTACTGTATAAAGTAGTACAATTACTTTGCTACCTTTTTGCTATAAAAGCATATTACTATGCTTTATTATGTTATGTAAAGTGAAATATTACAATTGAAGTGCACAGGGGAAAACCAACTAAGTAAAAATATTGAAAATTTGAGATTATTATGCCATCTGAATCGTCAAAGTCATCCCTTTAACATGCCGAGGTACACAGGGCAACAAACAACGCAGTCACGAGCTATTTCAGGATTTTAGTTCATCATACAGGGG
The DNA here is from genome assembly GCA_036971475.1 of Prosapia bicincta. NCBI lineage: Eukaryota > Metazoa > Arthropoda > Insecta > Hemiptera > Cercopidae > Prosapia > Prosapia bicincta. The sequence continues at coordinate 118,969,284 of JBAIZL010000004.1, read as the reverse complement.
AAAAACCACTTAGTCAGTTGGGATCTGGGGAAAACCCAACTAAGTCAGGCAACCCGAACATGTGCCGCAATGCCTGTCAGTGCAGTCCAGGTGCATTCGTGCGGTGTGTTGTTGTATCTGGTTGATTGTGACTCCGTTTATTGCTACATTTCAATATGATTGATGCTGAAATACACTCTGATAATAGCAGTGACGAAAATGTGCGTGCTACTGAAGCAAATTCAACCAAAAAGCGGAAAAATTTGGGAGGGTTTCTGATGCTGCAAAGAAACTTCGCTGTTCAACGCAGGAAACTTTTGAAATTTTTGTCAAGTGTTCAATTACGTACAATTTGAGTACAAACAGCAATGAATTTAATAAACATAATTTCTCAAATTTTGTAAAATGTTTGTTACATTTTGTAAAAATTTTCTAAAATTTAAGGTTTTTCCATCATACATGTTTTTTATTTTCTTAAGCAAAGTATTATATAAAAAATATTGGTTGGAAGTTTTCTAAAGCCTTGTCAATAACCTTTAATTATTGCATACCTGATAAACTCAGGGGAAAATCCAACAGTCACGACCCTTTACAAAAAAAACCTTATAAAATATGTAAGAATAAATCAAATTTTGAGTAAACATAAAACCTAAAATAACGAGTTAATAGGCTATTTAATAAATCATTTATGAATTGTATTGGTTCAAATATATTGACAGTGTATCGTTTTAAATCTTTATCTTAATTTCCACAGAAACAAACTTTTTTGACTATGTTGGTTTTTCCCTTGCATCCTTCAATTATTTAACATGTTTTTAGCAAAACATTGGAATCTTTGCTGATGGATTATCCCTACTGCTCCTATGCCGTAGTTGTTTGCTGTCAATGAATACATTTTTCTGTGCTTTTATATTAATATGTAAATAAATGTTTTATTTCTATGTTGATATTATTTTGGAAAAAATAACCAATTCTAGAAAAAATTTGGTGCAAAAAAAGTAACATTTTTTTTACAAAACTTCTTGTGTAAAAATATTGTATCAACAGTGAATATGGGAATTAAAATATTGTTTTTTATATTTGTAGTTTAAATTATTTATTGAACATTTGTTTTATTATGTAATGAGGTTTTATTTTTCTTAAAAATTAGTGTATTTCTATGCCTTTTCATTGTTATTTTCGTAACATAACTTACAATGATATTCCAAAGTTGGACTCAACTTTCTAAAAAAATATTTTTACCCTTCAGAAATAACACATTTATTTATTTAGGAAAACATTATTTTGTTCTTTGTTTCTAACAAACAAACAAAATTGTGGCGATTAATTTTTTTAAAATAATATTTTCTAAGTTGATTGCAAAATTTCCAAAAACAAGCTGGAAATTTATGCATGACTTGAAGAAATGGAGTAATGAGCAGTCTGCTTATGCTGGCACAGAAAGGGTTAAATATGTATGCCATTAAAAAAGGGGACTGAAAAACAAAATAAATAAAATTTTTACGAAACAAATATTAAATACATTAGGTAAAACTTGAATTTTAAGGAATGTTAAATCTAAAAAGAAGATAATTTAAAGGGAATTGGAAGAATATTTTGCCGGTTAATAACACACAACAGATAAAAATATATACAATAATATATTTATTTATAATACCATTTCCTTTTATTATTTCCTCTTAATGCTATTTTTTTACGAAAAATATTAGTGTAATTTCTCTCCTCTTGATCAATTTTAGAAACTGATTTTTGATCCTGGGCCTGGAAAATAAATATATTTATTTACATTTTTTCAATCTTAAATAACTTCTACTAGTTTACCACTTTGCGCAACTATTAATATACACGTTGAAATACACAATTCTGCCAAAAGTAGAACTTCTTTTGACTTTGAAACAGCATAGGTTGACGTTCAAATTGACAATCTTACTAATCTTCCAAAATTACCTACCTCATTAAAACTTCAAAAAAAAACTACTTCAAACAATGTGTATATAGTTATATTTATTTAGACAAGTAGTTGAAAATTTATTTACTTTTTCTGCTTACAATTATAACATAAATTGGAGTTATTAACAATTACTTTTTGAATAAATATTTCACACAAACAAATACAATTGTCTTACAACAAAATTTAATTTAAAAATAAGATATAAATTGTTACACTGACTCTTCCACAAAAAAGAATTTTAATCTAAAATTAAATATTTTCAGTTACACAAAATATATATTCTTAATCATTTAAGCCCAGAAAGCTTGTAATATAATAATTATTATAAGATTATTTTTGAACTATAGTGTTTGATGGATATAGTTTTTTAACATGTCGACTGCGGGTAAAGATAGCATGACTTAATAGAGAGTCCTTTTCGTGCAGTAAGTGACAAAGCGTAGTCATCATTAATTTTATTTAATGCCACTCCATTAAGACTGAAATGAAGCAGTTAACTTGTGTTCATCACATCAAGTGAATATTGGAAATTATGACAGCTCAACACTGCTTATTTTTTGTTGATTTTTCCAAGGAAAGTTGCACTCACAACTCATAAGGCCTCTATGTTTATTATTCATCATTATTTTCATTTAAATTACAAATCGTTTAAAATGTCAAGATTTGTTACTTTTAAATATTCTTTTTACATTTTATTTTGAAAATTTAGTCTAAAACACATCCAACACCGGTTGAAAATTAGGCCAGTACTAAAACACAATTTTTTTTAATAGAAGGTTTGATGATAAATAATTCCAAATAATGTTTTATAACATAAAACTATATTTTATTGATGTTTTGAAGTATAACTTGATAGTTTGGTAAAACATAACATTGTTGGGGCACAAGATTGATTAATATTCATATTTTAATAAGTTACAAAAACCTAACTTTCATATAAGAGTAATGAGTAAATACTAATTTTAATTTTAGTATGTAATTGAGTTACAAACAAAATTTAATCCTCTTGTAGCAATATGGGTTTGTCTCTAAGACGTTATTTATCAGATTATAGCACCAATTTATAGAAACAGACTTCACTGTCTGAAGGGAAAGATCAAAATAAGCACTAAGGGGTATTTCTACAAAGGTATTAGTAGTATATCGAGAGAAAATTTTACCATCTAGATTAAAATGGCTTGATTAAACTGTTATGCAAGTCTAGGCTGGTGTTATGCTACACCCTAAGCTGGACATGACTCAGGCCAAAGTGTTAACAGACACTTAACAAATACATTTTCTTCAATAATATGGTCAATTTTAATCTTTTTTTATAAATTTCTGACAGTGAAACCGGGTTTCTATGAAATTAAACTTAGTTGTAGTTCCAATTATACAACAATATTTAACACATTGACTGCCAACTAATTTTTCAATAACCTCCAAACACAATTTTCGTTGCTGTACTTTTTGTTTAAATAATGACAAAACATAATAATTTTGTCTCCTAGCGTGTTTATTCCTGAAACCGGTTTATTTTATAATGTTGTCAGACTCCGGTGGCTGACATTGCCCAACGTAAATATTTATACTATAAGGTGTGCAGTATCAGTCACTTCAAGTTAACTACACATTCCACATTCAAGGCCAATCTTCTGAACAAATGTAAAATGTTAATAATTTTATTGTATTTTTTCAATATAAATAATACTACAGTATAACGTATTTTCACAATATTATAGATATTTTAAAACAATAAATATAGCTACTAGATATTTCTCACATATTTTTTAAATTTTCAGCAAAACTATTTTTGTTTGGAAATATTTTCTCTGAAAGGATTAGAATTTAAATATAATCTGAACATTATTCTTACATTTATGTTTGTATTATTTCAATACAAGTATGTTTGAAATTGAGCTCATTTTACGAATTTTATATGACCTTATGAATTGGAGGAAGACGTTTTAAATTAAAGTCTTTACTTACTATACTTTGAAATTGAAGTTGCAAGACAAAAATGTTTCCTCCAAGTGTAAGTTAACCATTGAGCAACTTATATTAATAGAATGTGTGGTCGCAAGTAATTTCAAAGTGTAATAAGTAATTAACAACCAGTTTGTCATTTACAACAACAAATTTTTTTGTAAAGCTTTTAGTTTCTAATTTTCGAATTGTTGTTTTTTTAGGTGAATTTTATTTAGGATCAAATCAAAGGTAACACTATTGTAAAACGTAATGTAGTTCTACAAAGAAGTGTATGTAAACTAATATTTCCTTGTAATTTTGAACTAATTTCCCAATTATTATAGTCTTGCAAAAAAAATTTCTGAACGCAAATTGCAGGAACACGCACAGAGGCAGTGCCATATACCTCATATGGTTAAATACATCATGAATGTGCCTGACAGCCTTATGTGATGATCTAAAGTTAGGTCTAATTTGTCGGTAACAGGTCCTATGCATAAATACGGTGTATGTCACCAGTGACCGTCATAACAGTCAAACGTGTTAAATCATTGATCTATTGATAACAACATTTTTCAAATATTAAACATAATCCACACTATTCTTCAAAAAAAAAAAATAAATAAATAAATAAAATAAAAACATTTACCTGACGCCTGGAAATGAATTCTCTTGAGCTATTCCTTTGTTTCTGGATAAGTTTTTTATTATGTTTCAGTTTTTTCGATTCTTTCATATGAACTGCAGCTTCTGTCTTTAGATTGAATTTTGTCCTTAATTTCTTAGAACCAGGAGTTGCTGCCATTCCCACATATTTAGGACTCTTGTGGTTGATTTTTGAATTATGTTCTTGTTTGTTTTGATTTAAAACTTTCTTTTTATTGTGTTCATTCTTCTTTTCTACAGGAGAAGGGACATAACCTTTATACAAAGGATTACTTTGTTTACTTTTCATTGTTCGTTTTGTTTTTGCATTAAGGACAGCTCTGTTCTCAATTGAAAATGCTACAATTGGCCTCTAAAACAAAAAAGTGGAAAGTAGATTATGCTAAACAATCTGCTAGAAATTTTAATACATATAGTCTTCTAACATTTATACTCACCTTTGACTTTGTAAATATGTCTGGGTTGTTATTAGTTGATCTTAAAGCCCTTAATGCATCTTCATGTTCAGAAAATGATACAAACCCATAACCTTTAGATATTCCAATGCCTTTATCATCCACATTTTTCAGATCTCTCATAATACGTGCCTGCAAAATGTAAGAAGATATACTTTCAGTCTCATCATTTTAAGACATATCACTTCAAAAATTTTGTATAAAAAAAGTAGTAGTTCATAAAATTGGACTTATATTTTGTGTTGTTTTCACATTTAACAATGACATTATTTTCCTGTTTGACTATTATCTGTCAGGTTCATATATAAATTCACCACCTATATGACCCATCATCAAAACATTTGTTGTCAATATGAAGTTGCTGCAGTATGTTAGAGCAAATTTCCTCGTGACATTTTTTACTCTTGTGTAAGATTTCTAAGAATCATTTAATTATTACATTTTTTCATGTTAAGAAGTTTATGAAAATTTTTACATGAAAATGTAAAATGTCTCAGTGATAATATGGAATGCTGGCCATTTCTATAAAAGTATACTAAATGTTTCTCTAAATTTTTTCAAATTTAGAAATAGATGATCAACTTTTATATTCGAACAATGTTCAACTAAATGAGGTTAAAAAATCACATTTCAGACACATTGTCTTCTGTTTGTGAAAGTAATTGAAAATTTCTGTTTTTGTGTTGTCTGATTTTACTAAAAATTCTAAAGTGAAATTTTACTGAAGTTTGAAACCTACCAAAACAAATGTTTGTGTGGCTTTATGACAATTACTAAACCCTTTAACACACTGAATATAAAATAGAGTTTACGGTTAGTGCAGAATTAGTATGTAAAAACAAACTTTTGATTTGTTAATATCATAAATTTAAGTTCTACTAATTTAATATTCTCTGGTCAATATTCTTTAGTTTCACAATTCATTTTTTTTTATTTGTACTTTATCAAATAAAGTTAGAGTTTTGTTCATTATTAATGGTGCCATTTTTTAACTGGCTGTAATAAAATAATGTGCCAATAAACAACACAGACAATAATTATACAGTACAAACAAAGCACTAGAGAACATATACAAACTAATACAATATTACTCTAGAACAAATTTAACAAACTATGGTTACAGAATTGATACAACTGACTAACCCTAAAGATTGTTTAGACACACTGAAATACGCCACATGCTCTATAGTCATGGTCATTGACGATGCCATTCTATGACGGTAAAGAGGAATGGGAGTCATATTGGGAAAAACCACTGCATACCCTTACTATTAGCAGTCATTACAGCACTGTGTAGGATCCCCATTTTATTGTGAATTATTTGAATGATCTAATTTTCTGTGATTTTACATCTGTTATTTACCTGTTTTATATTCTATATAGCTTTATATTTTCTACTGGAATTTCCGTTTTAGAGGTATTTTGTCTTTTTAGGCCTAACATTTGAAAAAGCTGGATTGCTAGAGGTGTCTGTCTACTGAATAGCCAGACTACTGAGTTCTACTGTATCGATTCTTTTTAATGAAATATATTTTGAGTTTAAGAAATATAAGATGGAAACAGGAAATATCATGTAAGTTTAGAGGATGCTGAATTCAAGCCTATGAAGACGATTTTAAAAAAATGCATACTTTAAAGCTGAAGCTAATATTTTACAGATATTTATCAACATTTTTTTTACTGATAAATTAGTAAAACAAATTATAATTTATACTTTTCATACATTTATTGTATAATAACGTACCTCTCTGATGACAGCTTTTGGCCCTGCATACTTTGCAAATAACTTTCGTAATTTTGTATCATCATAGCTTAAAGGGACATTGTGCACAATTAGTCTACCTCGAGATACAAACATGTTTAAGTTACGCAACATCTGTGTTTTCCATTGCTCGAGCTGCAACCGCCTTTGCATGTCACTTTGTGACACTTCTTTAGCTGCTGGAGACCCAGCTAGAATAACTACAAAAAACAGTATTATTGTATTAAAATGATATTTTCCTTCTGGTAAATCCCAAAGCTTACCTAGAAAGACTTACTTTGTTAATACATCCAATCTATTTTTTTTACATTTGATACATTTGGGCATACTGACTTCCTTAGCAATCAGATAAGAGCATCTGATAAAATGATTTAATATGTTTCTTCTTATCTGTGTGTTAACATTATGAAAATAGCTAAGGCCAATATCAGAAAATTATTGTTTACCTGTATGATTTGATTAGTAAACACATTTTAAAAATGTAGTAAATTGGAAATGTATTTATTTCTAACTTAGGACACAATTGCCTATTTTAGTTAAAAACAAATTAATTTTAACATATTTTTTTCAATTAAAATGAATTATTAGTTATATATAATTGAACTATAAAAGTTTCAAGTAACCTATATAATTGAATTTATAAGTATTTACTCCTCTAAGTATTACAAACATCTAATATTACTGAGGTTGATGTTAATATTACTCAATGTATATTGAAACAAAATTTCTCCGAATATTTGTAACTACCACTGCTTCTTTACATAAACTGAAAGTTCTAATAAAAATCTCCTCATGATATTGTTTTATGAAGCAATAAACATTTCCTTCTCGCCTGTTATTTACATTTTACATTTACACTTTTTGACACCAGATATTGGCCACTATTATAACTATAAAACTATTTTATTCAATATTTATATATATATCATAATAAATGTTTTAACTGTCTTCCTCAACTACATCGATTAATTTACCAGGTCGTCTTAATCATTTTCTAAACACAATATTTCAAGTTGATACGATAACATTGTATAGCTTAGGATTGTACGCTGTAAGTTCTATGATGTCATGCGATTAAGCTAAATTCCTAGTGTAAATACAGTACACTAAGAAGTAATTTTGATTTCCCAGTGTTCATAACAAGCTAGATGAATTGGTTAATTCAACCTAAACTTTTTTCATTTATAAATAAAAGACTACAAAGGTTCAGTCAAGGGCAGATATAGAAAATATACTGCCAATTGAGAATAAACAACACGTGGTTCCTTCTTTTCTCAACTATATTGATGTTTACAGCATTATGCTTTGTGACCCTTCATTTGACATCTGTTTATCTAAACATGCCTTGACATGTCACGTGGAATTTCAAAAACCTTGATAATAGACAATTTGTTTTGCTGCTTAACATTTTGAAATCAGGCATGAAGAAACAAAAGATCAGAAATCAAACAAGTTTGCATCATTCACTATTTGCGAATATACCAGTTACTGATAAGACATTTACTGATAACATCATAACAGCAAATAAATACAATTAACACAATGAGAAAGAAATGAACAGGAGAAAGATAACAGAAAGTTAGATAGATCACCTCAGAAATCCAGAAACAGGAACAAAATTATTGAAACTAAAATAACATTTGATATTTTTTAAAATATCAAAACAGAACAAGTAAGCAAGGTTTCTACACAACAGTCACAAAACTTTGTTTGAAAAATGATCAACAGATTTTGACATAATTATAAAATTACAACAGAGCACAGTAACATAAATTCTAATATAAAAGTTTAAAAAAAAAACTCATAGGTACAAAATTAAGTATCATAGATAATTATTTAAAATAAAATGTGAAAACTATCAATTTACTACGCTGACACGTTTCATAATTGTCATTTCGCTGATGAAGCATAACCTGTTACTCTTGAAATAATAAGTATTTTAAAGTTTTAGTTTTCAATTTGTTCTTTAAATAATTACTTTTTATTAATCAGTGAACCCAAGATGATTACAACAACCAGCTTTAATTAAAAACAGTTACAAAACCTTGATTTACATTTTACAAACAGTTACATCATTAAAACTGAAATGTTTAGGTGTAATCTTTTGATGAAGTTAACTATGTTAAGAGAATGTACATAAAGGTTTTGTGGCTGTTTCTAATGTTTTGTAACTAATTGTTATTGTTTCTAATTCAAAATAAGAGTTTATTTATTTAAAATAGTTTTATAGATAACTTGTAGAAAATTTTGATTTTATAACCTATTATAAAAAAGAATCAGCATATCTAAAAAAAGTCAAATTACAAGTTCATAATGTAATACTGATATTAATTTACAACTTTTTTAGAAACTTTTTATCTAAAGGTTTTATATATAGGCTATAAAATAAACTTTAAGTCCTCACCTCCTTCCTTTACAAGATACAAGTTGCGACTATCTCTTTGTCTATTTTCTTTTTCTATTTTTTTATCACTTGCATCCTTACGCTTTAGAGCAGGGAGTGGATCCAGTACTACCCCTTTCAATGTCAGTTCAGTTCCCGAATTGAGACATTTTTCTGCACTTTCTACTTCCTGTAAGATTTTATTTTAATACTGTAGTAAGTTTTACGATTAGCCTTTAACTGTAGTTTCTACTCTCAATTATAAAATATCTTAATAATTATATTAATATCTACAAATATTTAACATTTAAATTTATTAATTAACAAAAAAAAAAATATGAATGAACCTTCTTTTCCTTATTTCTTCTTCTATGTACCATATTTTCTTAATCATTTAGAAAGAAGACTATTATATATATTTAGTTACAACAAACATTTCTGATGTAAAGTAGAAATGTATAATGAAATATACATTCTAAATAAATCTTGTAAACTCCTGTTTTAAATCAGAAATTACTACTATTAAAGCACATAATTATTCAACAAACCATGTATAATTGGCTCATTTGTTTTGTTCACCATTTTAAAACTACATACACCTTCTTAATGGAGTGTTTCTTGGATCAGATTTATCTGGATCGAATTGGGAATGAGAATAAAATGGCAAACTCATTACCAAAAAGAAATAAACATGTATATGATAAAACAACAAGATATCAGAAATCAAAATAAAAACCAAAAGATAGATGGTTGCATAATTAAGAAATTTTTAAAAAAAGGAGAAAGTTCAAACCGGGCATGATGGCAAACTGGGCACTGATTAGAAAATGTTCAAAATGATAATAAATGCAATGTGTGTTACTATCTATGTATTAAAAATATTGTTTCTTAAGACAGTTTTGTCATAAGTTTTGTTGTTGTCTTATTTAGAAAATGTTATTCCTGTCTTATATGCTTATGATTATTTCAATCGATGAGTATTTACTCTTCATTGCATAAAGTGTGTGAGATCAAGTCCTAGGCACTGGTTTATCTCAACGTTTGTAAAATAGACAAACCACTATGTTTACTGTTCAAACAAAAGGACAACTCCATTTATCCCTTAGTTTACCTATGTTTATGTGCAAGTCTGTCTGGCTTTTTATTTCTCTATGGTGTTTCTCAAGTTTTTCATAATATTTGTACCTGATAAGTTTCTTTTGTAGCTAATGTTTCAGTTGTCTCATTACTACTCAGTCTTAAATGGGAGGAATTACTGGAACACAATTTCTTTCCTCCAACCCATTCAGATATTTTATGAAATTCAAATATTTTCTTTCTATATGGTATCTATTAATACTTCATTCCACTAATAAAATTGCGTTTCTAAACCTTAAGATACTAGTTAGCAATAATGGTAATGTAGAAATTGCCTGAGTATCTCCAGCAAAAAGTTATTTATTTTTTAACCGACATGAAAAATGAAGTCTCTATTATGCATGTTTTTAGTCTGAGACAATCATCTTAAGGACTCCTTTGTTGATCTTTTTTACAAGTCATTATAATATATCCAAAAAAATATTTCTGACATCTTCTAAATTACTTGATAGGTATTTCACTCTATTAAGTGGAAACAATCCAAAAAAATGTCTTTGTTATATCTAGATGTCAAATTTAAAAAATTGAAATAAAAATATAGTATTTAATGCTGTATTCTTCAAAATTTCTCTACAAAAAATAGTTATTAATCATTAAATTTTTGTTATTCTTTATCAATTTTCACATTTAATTTAAAATATGATCGATGATAACCTAGAATGATTTTAATTCACCATTGATTATTTCCTTCCAATTCATTGAAAACACTATGACAATATACAAAATACCATATAAACCACTAAACAAACAATATCTTATATCTAAAACAAACCAAATACCATTTCTACAGTTGTACTATGTGTAACTATGAGACACTGGTAGAATTAGACTGGAACAACAGAAGACCGGCTACTACAATTAATAAGAGGGCAATTTTTCATGAGTACAAGAATCAGGTCTAGGAGGTAAAAATTTTACAAAAACCATCGATTTCATTAAAAACGCTATAAAATAATCATTTGGGAAAATGTTTACTTTAAATTTTTAGGACACATATTTTTAAGAAAGAAATTTTTAAGTACGTTTGTGTTTTTTTTATAATTACCAAAATGTCTTTACTAATAATATTCTGACAAAATTACTGAATTAAGTATGTTTCTCTCCAACAACACTTTAAAAAAATTACATTGATAACTACAGTTTTAAGGGAGATTCAATTGTTTAGAGTTCCATAGTAACAAGAGCCTTATAGTGATTGGCAAAACCAGACACACTTATAGAGTTTGGTGGCAATTTGAGTCATAAGCAGGCATATGTGAATATATGTGTGGCAGGTCTATATAATAAATATATGTGTAGGAGTCAAGGGGTTATTTAAAAATTTTTGTAGTATAATATCTTGGGGGGGGGGGGTTAGACGAGCATAGAAATATGTTTTATTATTTAAGCAACCATGAAGTTTCTTAATTCCTTCAAATTGAATACTTTAAAAAATTATACATCTCTGCTCCCTCAAGTCTAATCTTTTCAACTTCATTTTTTGTATTCGAAATGATTTTAAAAATATCTTTGTAAATTATCCCTAGATTTAAGATTAATAATGTTTAAAAAAATTAATCAAAAACTTTTAAATTTTAAACAACTTTTCCACTCACAGAAAAATTGCAGGTAATAACAGTATAGATAATAAGGTAGATTCATTTTTAAAAGGGTGTAAAACCAAACAATCAGTTCTCATAGCCATGAGATGTACTAGTGGAAGATTGAGCAAAAAACCAATAGTTTAGGATCAATGTCTGCTAGACATTGTAATAAGTCTGCCATCTAGTAAAGCTATCAAAAATGGTTCTAAAAATGGGTAATAAATGATAGTTTAGGATTAAAACTTACGTTATTGCATTATCCATATCCATACTGCATTTAGTTTTAATACTAAAATGTCAGTCACATTTTCTCCAAATGGATTGTAATGTGGTACTATGATTGTTATGGTCTTGCCGATCAACAGATTAAATATTATAATTAATATATACAATACTTACTTTAAATTTGACAAAAGCAGTTCCTTTAGAATGTTCTGTCAACTTGTCTACACAAATTAGAGCATAATATACTGGGCCGAACTGTAACATACACTTCCTCAACTCCTCATTAGTCACAGAAAAGGGGACATTTTTCAAAAACACAGTTTTTCCTTCAGAGATATCATTTGATTCAAATCTTGGTTTCTTCTTTTCTGGTTCCTTCTCCTCATTGTCACGAACATCATCTTCTTCACCATCATCATCATCATCATCTTCTTCTTCTTCTTCAGAACTACAAGATATATTTTTTTAGTATGAAAAAACTGTGTTGTACTTTGAAAAAATATTTTAATTTTAAAACTAAGGAGCTTATATGTACTGTAAAACATATAAATGAAAAATTATTGTAGTGTTTATCAAAGTGTTTATCGATTTTTTCTTATTTTTCTTCCAATGTTGTAGTTGCAGTTTTAAACTACATTTATAGTAGTAGAAATTTATTAAAAACTATTTGCACAACAAATCTCAGCATAAATGAGTGTAGTTCTAAATTAAGTGTTTTTATTTTTTGGTTGTACATTACCATAATGATATAAGAAGGTCGTTCAATAAATTGAAGAGATGACTTTATTTAATTGTAACTTGAAGCAGTTTTTATGAAACATTTATTAATTTCAGTACTTTATGTTGGTATCTATGGGACCTGCTGACAATTATCATTGGAAAATTGATTTGTTCATAACCTTAAAACTTAAACAACAAAAATTAAACAACGGCATTTCCACTCAAAGTTTATTTATTACTAATTTTAAAAATACTTAACTAAGTGAATACGTAATTGCTTACTTGCTGATACGTTTCAAAACATTCGTTCCTTTTACGAAGAGGGTTAGCTTCGTAAAAGGAACGAATGTTTTGAAACACGTCAGCAAGTAAGCAATTACGTATTCACTTAGTTAAGTATTTTTAAAATTAGTTTATTCAGTGAATTCAAGATGATTACATCAAGCAACTTTTATTTATTAATTGAACCATGTTCAGTGACATGATTTTCGCTTTCTCAAGGTGAGAAACACAGAAAAATCTTTTCTTGAATAATATTACAGTATGGTGAAAGTTGTGTGAAAATTTTTATAACTGGGTAGAACATTTTAAAATGGAAAATCATTAGAATAGATTATCATTAAATATATTTAAACATTTTATTAGGGATGGGCCGATTCCGATTCTCGATTCCAGGAATCGTCGATTCTAGGTGTTATCGAGGAACCGTCGATACTCGATTCTTCATCATAAAAGTGTCGATTCCGATTCCTATTTTGTTAACTATTAAAATATGTGTGTGGAGTAATTTATTGGAAAAATAATTATTTACCAACTATGTCTTATTTATGTATTAATTGATCTGAATGAATTAAATGATTAAAGTAAACGGAAATATAACGAAAATATTATTATTTATGATTCAACAGCAATCAAGATCGTAACCATTTCTGGTCGTTTGACATCGCTCGTCTCCCCCCCCCCACGTGTCTTACTGCCACTGATTTATAGACGTCAGAACAAAACACAAAAAAAGTACAATAAAAACTCGATTAACCGACCCCTGTCGGGACCGTGACCATGGAGGTTGAGCGAATAGACGGATAACAGAAACACTGTATCTGTGTTCGGAGTAGTTATTCCTCCGAAACTACTTAACCTCAATAAATTATATTATAGACAGATATCACTCTCACAGTAATGTAATATATTTCGAAGTGAAAAGAAAATAAACACAATTGTAATAGCAAATGAAACTATTTATTACATGATAAACAGATCCGCACAGTAGCTACATTAGCTGCCGGCCACAATTACGGCGTTTTCATAGAGAATTGCCAAAATATTTTAAGCTCATTTTTAAATAATGTGTTCTTATACTTTGTTCCCCTATCATTTCTAAGTATGAATATACTCTTCTTATCATAATATTTATAAAAATACGTGTCCAACCATCTGGCCCAACATAGTTTTTTCCTACCGTAAATGAAACGTAAATAAACTCCGTCGGACCAATTGACCCGACATTGTTTTTGATTTAATTAAATTTTATTATCCGTGCAACACTGTTTTGATATTTTTTGTGTTTTGTGTAAGCAAGAAACAACAAAACCACAATTTCATTTCCCCGGTTACCCAAATAATAAACTGACTGGTGATAAAAGTGTTTTGGCGCCTATCACTAAGACACGTAAACGTGTCACATGTGATTGATTTGAGTTTATAAATATTTTGAATATAGAACTAATAAGCAATGCTACAGGTTCAGTAAATACTACCAAGATTCATATTAGGTAAAAGTTTTAACACCAAATAATTTACTTGTTAAGGAATTTACGTCATAATTTACTTCTTAGTAAGGATGAGTTTATCTAAGTGTATCAATGATTGTACCTAACTTTAACCAAGTCCATTTTTAAGGATTATTTTACAACTAAATATATAGTCAATATTTCCGACTTACTTTTCAGGTTTTGTGAAATTTTGAAAACAGTAGTGAAAATCATTACAATATGTCATAACAAATAAGTGTGTCGGCCCGTAACTACGGACAAAAAGCTCTTAGAATAACATCATGCTTTTAATCCCGTCGGTGTTTATCTATCAAACAAAAACCATTGTAATTACATTTGTAAGTAGTGTGAAGCTTGTTGTTTAATACTGTGCCTTAATTTTTCAAAAAGTAGCAACATCAGCTGAGTAGTACTAATAAACATAAAGCGTTAAGAGGCTTGACGGTATTCAGTTCAGGGTACTGGCCGTCGCGTCAATTCGATGACGGTTAACAGAAACTGACGGTTAAAAGAGTGACGGTTAATCGAAGTTTTACTGTTCTATATCTCAACTTTACAAACTAAAATGACTATTACTGAAGTTATATTGATTTCATATCCTGCTCTATTTTATAAATTTTTCTATTTAGCAAATGTATTTATCCAGTAATAAATATTTTTATTTTACTAAGAATATAAATAAGTTGTCATACCTAGTGATATATACATCGCCTTCACATGATCCATTGGCAGTTGGCGTTACTTCTCTGCTAAAGTGAATACAACATCGTGGAATATTGCGTTATGGTTTTGTCTCAACGTTTGGTGATTGATCAGTTTTAAGAATTTTAAGTTTTGTATAACTACTTTTATCGTGGTTGAGTTGTTATCGGTTACAGATTAAGTGTCAGTTTTGTTATCTTTAAATTTATTTTAAATGCCTAATTTTTATTCATTTGTGTTTAAAGGTATTATGCTACTAACATGAGTTTAAAAGATAAAAAAAGTTATCTGTGGTTTTTTACGATCTGGAGTCTAAAGGCAGTGCCAAAGCCAGATGAAAATTTTGTAAAAACTAACTTTAAGGGGTGGAAAATCACATAATACATCAAATATGAAAAAGCACTTAACAACTTCATTTGCCCAAATTTATCAACAAAAAAGATCTATACTTGAAGAAACTTTATCCTCAGACACAGGACCTACAAGTGATAATCGGTTAAAAATCAACTTGGATTGAGTAATAAATACAAAATAGGACTGAATCAGTTGCACTAGTTCCAGACATCGGCAGAAAAAAGGTCCCACCAGATGTGGAGAAGGTATGCCTTACTAATCCAGAATGTTGAGGAAGAAGGTACCCCAGGGGAATTGACAGTAGAAGAAGAAGTAAACAATTTTCTGGGGAACCATTAGCCAGTCCAGATTGTGTTGTTGGGAAGTATTGGGCAGTACAAAGTGCCAAATACCCTCATTTGAGTGCAATGACAATAAAATACCTGTCTGCCCACCCGCAACAGTGTTTTCTGAAAAACTTTTCTCAACTTCAGGAGTTATATGTGACAAGCGATGAAACTGGCTTGACCCACAACGAGTTCAAACGCTTGTGTTTTTGAACAGAAATGTAGATTACCTGCCAGACATTTAAATATTAAAAACTACCCTATTTGTATTAATTTTTTACTTTTTATGTTGTTTGTTTGTTTTTAATTTTTGTTTTGTTTTGAGAGACAATGTAAATAGGCTTAGGTATTTTTTCAAACATCATAAAGTAGTGTAAAGTTCACATTTTTAACTTTAAAATAAGTCATTACTTTTATCTGATGTTTATGTTTTTATTCTATTAAAAATTCCTATTGCAAAATCAAGGTTGAAGGTTTTGTGTAGCCTATTACATTAATACAGAACTTTTAGAAGGTTTTGCCATATAACCAAGATATTAATTCAATTGGTTATTAGAGAACTAGCATGTAAGCTAATATAACTTGAAAGAATCGAGAATCGAAAGGAAAATTTTAGAATTGGAATCGAAAATTTTAGGAATCGGCCCATCACTACATTTTTTAATAATATTTCATTTAAAAAGATATTTAGTATTTTTTATTAACATTAAATATTATAATTTTGTAATTCTTGTTAAATAAAACTTAATTCTTATTAAGATTTATTATTAAATTCCAAAAGTCAATTCCACCAACTCTGGACAGTAGAATCGAAATCAGGAATTGATCACAAAAATTGATCCCAAATAGATCGATTCCAGCAACCATGGTGACACTCATATTTTCGTTATACTCAGTCACTAT
Source organism: Prosapia bicincta (assembly GCA_036971475.1). NCBI lineage: Eukaryota > Metazoa > Arthropoda > Insecta > Hemiptera > Cercopidae > Prosapia > Prosapia bicincta. The sequence continues at coordinate 118,952,419 of JBAIZL010000004.1, read as the reverse complement.
GGAGCAGTGGGACTTGCAACATCGAGTGTTTGTCTATGACAGTTTAGTGGAAAGTGGTGAGTCTATTATTGCTACACAGAGATTGTTTCGTGCGCAATTTAATGTCGGTCGACATGGAGCTGTTCCGAGCCGTAACATAATCCTCAGATAGGTGGAAAACTTCAGATCAACTGGGAGCATACTGGCTAAGAAGCATCCTGGCCCGAGATACTTCAATGACAGTCCTTAAACGCATGTTTCCTGGCCGGATTATCTCACGTTTTGGCAATGTTCCTTGACCTCCCAGGTCTCCCTACTTGTCAGTATGTGACTTTTTTCTGTGGGGGTACCTTAAGAACTGTGTTTATAGCCACAAACCACGAAATTTGGACGAGTTGAAGAATGCAATCATTCAAGAAATTGCTGCCGTCCCTGCAGAGATTTTAGCCCGTGTGATGGAGGATTTTGAGAAGAGACTTGAGTCCTACATTCAAAATGATGGACATCACCTTAATGACATTATTTTTCACAAATAACTTTGTTAACTAAAATGGCAATTAATGAGCTTTGATTTTGTGTAAATAAACATGCATTAATTTTAAAGTTGGCTGAGTATTATTTCATTAAAAACCGTCTGTCTCCCGTGTGTCACCCTGTAAAAACGCCAGGTTGAAACAGATCAACACATCTGTTCAACAAATCAATGATATAAAAAAATGAAATCCAAAAGCTCTCTGTTAAAGATTTATGGAAACAATTAAATGTTTTAGATGCAGTGAGAATCATTAGACAATCCTTGGAATGAAATTTCACAAAAAAACTTTGAATGTCATTTGGAAAAGGCTGTGTCTATATTTTTCGCCACTGAATCTCAAGCGGAATCAGTGACAGAGATTGGCGAAATTGCCATTGTGATTGAAGAAGTTGTAGCTTTTGCCAAACTACTCAACTTAGAAGTGAATAATGATGACGTTCAAGAACTGCGAAATTCATACAACCAAGAACTGACAATTGATGAGCTCATAGAAATGCGTGAGCAAGAGCAAGATCTTAAAAACCCAGACTCGGTTGACGTAGATGATAAAATGACGGCTAGAAACTTGACAAAAGGCCTTAGTTTAATTGAGCAAGGCTTACAAATTTTGGAAAGCATAGACTCTAACGAAGAGCGCATTTTTGCTACAAAACAAGGAGTAAATAAAATTAAGCTAGTTATGATGGAATTCTGAGTGAGAAGAAAAAATCTTCAATTCATCAAACGAATTTACTAGTTTTTACCAAGCCTTATATATCAAATTACCTTCTTTGCAATATGTATGAATATAATTTTTTGTTGTAATAGGTATTTAATATTTTAATACATACACATTTTTCATCTAAATGGTTTAGTCTTTGGCCCAACTAAACATGATTGTGTTTAAAATTATACCCTGACTTACGCGAATTCGACTTACACGGCTATCGCCCGGTCCCAACTATCGCGTAAGTACGGGGTATTACTGTACTCTGCATAATAAACCATAGTAGCCTATTAGAAAGCACTTTATCTATCTTACAATATATGTCAGAACTAAAATAAAAGCTAAACCCTAAATAAATAAAGGAGATCATGAATAAGGATAAGTTCACAGCAATATAATATAATATAATAGTAATGAAAGTTATAGTTGTATAAACAAAACTTAACAGGAAATGTGAATAATGTGTCATCAGTTTATGTACCTTAAATGAATAATTTTTTTTTTTAATTTAAATTTTGTATACAAATTTTAACTATATATTTTTTTTTATTTGGTTATTTAAAAGTTTGTACTTTTAATAACTGAATACATTCAAGTTATTTGTTTTTTCGTTGCAACTAAAAGAAATCAAACATAAATTTAGTCGTTTCAGATTATTTTACTGTCTACTATTTAATTTCAAACATTAAGAAGTCATTAAAGTTTTATTTTACACTCTCACCTTTCAGTTTCAGATTTTATTTCATCATCTGATAAAATTTCATCGTTTACATTCATATCCTTTTCCTCGTCACTTCCAGGTTCTTCCTTCTTTATTTCAATTTCATCATCAGGTTCTTCTTTTATTTCTTCCTTAACATCTGCAGTGTTTTGATTATTCATACCTTCAAATTTGCTTTTTGCTACTGCCCAATCCACAATTATTACACGATCTACAAGAATATTTAAAAATGCTTGTTAAAATGTTTAAACAAAGTATTTATTGAAAAAAGAAATACATACCTTACAATATTTCCAAAAAATAAACTAATAGTTGTTAACCCAGTACATTAGAAATTGGATTTATTACAAAAAAGAAAAACCTGAAAATATTTTAGTAATAAATAAACCAAATATAATGGAAAAAACATAATATATAGCAGAACTTGCAAATCTGTTTATATCAGGAAAGATGATAACTTATTATTAAGGACTGAAAACTGGAAAATCTTAGACACATAATGTAAAAGATGCTAGGATTACCTGGCTGATTTTGTAAAAATACATCAAAGGCCTCTGATGTTGATAAACATTACACAGTGAGAGCAAAGCATTTGAAAAAAAATGGGAAAAGCTTAAAAGGGTCCAAAATAAAATATAAATTTTAAAAATTTCAGAAATTAATATAGAAAAAGCTATATACAAAAATTAAAACTTGTATCTACCAGTACTAATCATCAGTATTAATTGTGGTTATGAAGTTAGCTCCATTTTTTCAAAAAGTATATTGACCATGCGATTTCAAGGAAAACATTTGTAGCTTAAGGGCAAAATACAGTGCAGTTAGAAGGACTAATCTCAGAAGAATATTATTTCAGTATATCCACCTTTGAGTGATGGTTTCAATCAATGTTGAATATACCCAATCATATATTCATGGTTCATGATATATTCAATGTTATTAACCATGTAACGGTTTATTATAGCTGTCCACACGTAAGCTAGCGCGTGACATCGAAGAGCGAGAATAGGCAGGAGGATGGGTATAGGAAGCAAAAGACATTATAATATGAGGTATAGTATTTATAATGCAATAATATAGATTTGACAAGGCCGAAAGGCAGCTATAAATATTTGATTTGATTTGATTTGACATATTAACCAGTTCATTTACATAAAGTTTTGAACAAATTTACTTATATCAGTTTTCTAAACGAGACAAACACCTGCTAATTCTTAGTAATGGCCTTCGATTCAACACCCACTACAAAAACTAATGTTTTTGAATATGGCTAGCTTTTTGTTTCCTATCAATCAATCGTGCACCAACTTACGAGCGAACAGCTATACCCAATAGTATTAAACCATTGAGTGAAAATTATTGACATTAACCGCTCCATAAATGTTTGACATAGCTCAATGATATTTCTAATTTTTTTAAGCAACTTTGTAGATATATTTGAACATCTTTAAAACAATGCATTATAATTTATCACAATGTCACTTAGTTTTAGTTTATGAGTTTATTTTTAGTTCTCTACAAATTGCTTCTATCAACATTGTATCCCAAACTAGAGAAATTTGCCATATATTATTCACAATCTTTTACACATCTATTGTTGTATAAAAAAAACTTAATGAAAAAATTCTTACCAAGGAAAGGTTTGCCACTTGTGTAGTGAATAGCTTTTGCGGCAGATTGTTTTGTAGAAAACTGGACAAATCCACAACCTACTAACTTGTTGTCATCTTTTCTTAATAAATGAACATCAACAATTTCTCCATATTTTTGAAAATGTTCTTTTAGTTTTTCTTCAGTACTCTGAAATAAAATTAAAGTTAAAGGTAGTACTAACAAATTTGGAAAATCTATTTGACCAAAATTTCAAGTATTCAGTTTAAAACCATGCTTGTAATGTGCATTAAAGTTTCAAACTTTAATTAATATGCATTAAAGGTCACTCAAACATTACATTTTTCTTATAGTAGACATTCCTGTTAAGTTTCACCAGCTTGCCATTTTGTTAGATAAGTGGGCATTATTTTACCACAACTAACCAGTAAGATTAATATCTGCAAACTGTGCTCTGCCTAAATTTGTTTTTATAGGTTTTCAATAAAATGTATTTAATACTGTCTTTAATAACAATAAAGGACAAACTTTTTACCAAAAAAAATAATTTTACACAAAATTTACATTATCAACTCAATTATCAGAGGATACAAATATAGTGAAATCACAAAACAAACTAAACAAACTTGAATCTAAGATCGTCCAGCTAAACCAACATCAATTGTAGCTAATTTATTTTGTTTTTTGATACAATTCATTTATAAACTCTAATAATGATAACTTGGTCATCAAAATGTACATTATTGTTTAATTATAAACAATTCTGTAATATTAGTTATTATATGTAGGCTAATGACCGATCACAGAAAATTTTGCTTTTTTAAAACACTAAACGTTTTGAATTTGTTTCCGAAATTCGTTTTCAAGAGCTCAATTTTAATCAAACAATTATACAACATAACTTCCTACTTATAAAATACATAACATTATATAAAACATAATAAAAATCAACAAATTATAAAACTTTTAATAAATATTTATTATAACTTAATAAAAGTTTGTGATAAGAAAAAAAATTGACTTGTAAACGGATAAACAAATATTCTTTGAGCTTAGCTTGTGAGGTTATGTTAGAAACAAATAAAAACATACACTAAACACTTTTAAATGTTTTAAACTTGCCTATAGTAGCACTTACTTTGCTTGTTGAGGACGGCCGTTTCGGGAGATGTGTCCCTTTATAAACTCAGACCGGTCTGAGTTGATAAAGGGACACATCTCCCGAAACGGCCGTCCTCAACAAGCAAAGTAAGTGCTACTATAGGCAAGTTCAAAACATTTAAAAGTGTTTAGTGATTACTAGTAGTTCACGCGAAGATGGAATCAACAAATGTAAAAACATGCACAAAACTCACAAATTAATCATTTATTTACTCATACGTGTTTCAATGACCAAGTCATCATCATCAATAAGTGTTACTACTACAAACTCTAACTTACAACTAGGGTGAAAGTAAGGTTACACTTCCGTATTTATACAGTAGGCGTTGCCACCTCCACTCGTCAAAACAACAGTTACTAACCCTACTTTAAACATGATACAACAAATAGAAATTTTGTACCTAACTCAATAATTACAATAAAATTTGTAACATACAACATAATTACATATAAACAAAATAGATAATTAATATTACACATTATTATTATGTCAAAATATTTAACCTAAAAGTTACAATAAATTTTATTTTATTAATTTTTTTCCCTCTTTTGTTATGCTAATTACAATAATATATAATTTGGAATAGGGCCTGACTCATTGTTTACAATATTATTTTTATTCCTATTAATATACAAAGTTTCCCATGCATCCAATTCCCTACACTTAACAACGTTTTTTAACAGGGTTACATCGTCTACTTTAAATTCGTGCTCTTCCTCTAAACAATGTTTCGCCATCGCAGATTTTTCTGGTCTATTATATTTAATGTGGGAAAAATGTTCTTTAGCCCTAGTTTTAATATTTCTTTTTGTTTGGCATATATATTTCAGAGGACACTCGCTACACTTCAGGCAGTAGATTCCTGACTTTTCTTCATTAGGTATGTCATCTTTATGGTTCCCTAACAACTTCTTTAGGTTGTTTGCAGTGACAATTGTAACATTCGAATTACTATATTTTCCTAGAGATTTTCTAATTTTATTAGACAGCGGTGGATAATATGTTATTTTTATCCATTTCCCCCCCTTTAAAACCCTTATTAATGTGCTTCTCTGATTTCTTATTGTCTTATTTTTCATCTTTTTGTGAATTTCATCTATAAACACATTACTATATCCATTGAACCTTGCTACGCTATAAATGTAATTTTCCTTTGATAAAGGCAAATTAATTAAACGATGCACCATAGAATTGAAAGCTGCTTTTTTATGTGATATTGTGTGAAATGAATCACTGGTAATAAATCTGCTTGTGTGAGTTGGTTTTTTATAAACATTAAAACTTAAAGTATTGTTTTTTCTTCATATTAAAACATCTAAAAATGGTAAACACGCCTCTTATTCTATTTCAACCGTAAATTTTATACTTGGAAAAAACCATTTATTGCTTTACAACACTTGTCCAGGCTTTGTTCACTGTCAAACACTGCAAACACGTCATCCAAATATCTCAGCCATACTCTAGGAAAATATTTCAAGGTATTTTTCACATTCATTTCGAAATGACTCATTAAAAAGTTGGCTAAAAAACTTGATAGAGGGTTACCCATAGCGGTGCCTTCCTTCTGGGTGTAAAATTTATTGTTAAACTGGAAACAATTTTGAACAATACATAAATTAATAAGTAAAATATATTCACCCACTTCATTTGTACTACATCCTGAATTTTCTAACCAAATTTTCATCAATCCGACTGTTTTATCTATAGGTACACTTGGATAAAGTGATACATCAAACGAAACAAGGTATTTATTGGACGAAATACATAAATCCTTAACCTTATTAACAAATTCATACGTATTTTTTACTGCCATTGATGGAGGCGGAACAAACTGTTGGGAGTCATGGTATCAACCACTTAGCAATTAAATATGTTGGGGAATTAATCCCAGATATTATTGGTCGCAGTTTTCTTCCTTCCTTATGGACTTTTGGTAAACAATACAAACATGGTAATAATGGGTTTGAAACGGTTAATTTTCTTTTTAGTTCACTATCCACTACAGTTTTACGATTTTTTAAGATTTCGTTGACACTTCTAGTAAATTTTACTATGGGATTTCGATTTATTGTTGAATATGGTCCTACTTTAAGCATTTCCTCTACTATTTCTCTATATTCCAATTTATCCATAACTACGATAGCGTTACTTTTATCAGCTTTTAAATAAAATACATTTTTCTTCCGTAGATTCTGAATAACTTCATAGTAATTATTATTATTCTTCGAACACATTTTTTGAGATGTAATTTGGTTTACTAATTTCTTTTTAATATCGGTCCTAACAATATTTTTTATTTCTTGATTTTGGAATTTTAAAGCTGTTTCAACGTCAATTAATAAATTCGTTTTATCTTTGTGTCGGTCTTCAATTCCAAATTTAAAACCTTTGTTTAACAGTCCTATTTCCTCTTTACTAAATTCTTCCTTACTCCAGTTATAAACCAAATCTTGTTTGGGGAAATCTTTCATTATATATTCGTTATTATTATTTGCAAATTTAGTACATAGCTGTTGTAATTTCTTATTTAATCGTTTTATTTTCAAATCATGTTTGTGTTTTATTACTGCTAGCATTTTTTCATATTTCCTATTAAAATCGTTTATTGTATACCCACTTAAATTATGCACAACTTTGAGGTGGAGTTCATATGCTTGTAATTCCAAATTTGCTTGTTTAGAATACAATGATTTAATTTCTAAACTCAACTAATACTTTTTAGCTGCATTTTCCACTCGTCTTGATGAGAAATTACTTGTGGAGATGTTCACTTTCATGAAGTTTGGGTATACATTCTTTCTTCTGCAACTAGTCAAAAACCAAATATCATCTGATAATAACCTTACTTTCAATTTGAGTTTATGTAGTAAATTAAGCTCGATTGACTTGAGTGCCATATTTAAACAAATATTCTTTGAGCTTAGCTTGTGAGGTTATGTTAGAAACAAATAAAAACATACACAAAACTCACAAATTAATCATTTATTTATTCATACGCGTTTCAATGACCAAGTCATCATCATCAGTGAGTGTTACTACTACAAACTCTAACTTACAACTAGGGTGAAAGTAAGGTTACACTTCTGTATTTATATAGTAGGCGTTGCCACGCTCACGCTCACCTCTGGCCCTCACGCTCACCAGATTCAACTGACTGTAACTATTTTTTGTAGAGGTCTTTGAAGAGTGAGGTGTTTAAACATCAACCCAGGACCGTAGAAGCCTTGAAGCATGCAATATTTTGAAGACCACATTTCACAAAAGATGCTTTGCAGAGTTATGCAGAACTTCCGAACTGGTTACAGTAGTTCATTAGTAATAAGAGGCTATACTTAAATGTCATGTTGTTTGAAACAAAGTAAAGTTAACTTCCAGATGTATCCTGATACCACAATAAAGAAAACATTTTTTAAATTTTGAATCTCACCTTTAAAGTTAGGGATACTTCCCTGACCCACCCTGTATTACTTCAAGCCTAAAACAAAACTAACGCACCCCTGTAATATGAGTCTATTGATTACTTATTGCATATCAGTATATGGCTAAAATGTCTTACTGTGGAGTTTTGTTTTTTTTAATGATTCTATACTAAAATTATTAAACTTTGTCAATCGGATGATATTCATGAGTAATTAGATAAAGAATGTTTTACTTCAGATGATGAAAGTAATTATTTGAAGATAAAATAATGGAAACACTTGAACTAAGAAAATATCCTGCAGCAGACAGGTTCAAAATTGTTTGTTTTAATATAATTGTATATATATATATATATAGATAGATAGATAGATAGATAGATAGATAGATATATACAATAATTTTTACTACAATGAATTAGTAAACATTTTATACTTTTTGGTCCAGAAGATTAGAAAAAATTTAAGAGAAGAAACTAAAATATCTATTTATTTGTTTTTATGCAAATGAAATGAATTTTGTATGAAGGCATTTATGTGCCACATATTCTTTCATTATAATATTATGTAGGTTATCACAAAAACAATTGTATGTAAAACAATGTACGTAAAAATGTGTTTCTTCTTTATGGTACATGTTTTGATTTCTTAAAAATTCTTAAACAAAAAACTGTTAGAGAATAAGCATATTTTAGAAATTATTATCGGCAGTATTATGGTTGATTCAATGAAACTAATAATATTATGCCTTTAAACTCAACTACTGACTTGAATCCTCTGTATTTTGTAAGCCACTTAAAAAATCAATTTAAAATTTCTTTAGACACAACTATGCAAAATACACAGCAAAGCTGTTCATAACTACATAAATCAACTGTGGTGTAATGTTTAATTTAAACAAATAAAACCTCTATACTACAAACAACTTTTTCATTTATAACTACAAATAACTACCTATGTAGATTGTTTTGTAAATTATCTCTGAGGATGATTGCTATGTAATCAAAATGTACATAAGGTGCTAAGTTCATAAATGAAAAAGTTATTTGTGGTATATAGGTTTTATTTATTTAAAATAAACACTGTTCATAATTTTAAAAAAAAATACTATAACAATAGGTCAGGTTGTAAAAGTCAGGTTATATAATTTATTAAAAATTTTCAAACTTACCTTAAAAGAAAGATTCCTCACTATAAGTCTTGCTTTCCGTAAGTTTTTATTTTTTCTTTGGTTTTGATTCTGCTTTGAAGTATAGCTATTTTTATTTTCCTCTTCTTCTCTTTCCTTGTCATCATCACTATCATATTCAGATTCACTTTCAGCAAAACTATCTGATTTCTCTTCTGAAAACAACAAAATTATAGGTGAAGACAAATGATATATTAATTATGTTTGCACATGCAGAGATTATTGTATAAATAAATTCTGTTGATTTGCAAGTCAGGTAGAACTATTTATTTAAACATACAACGTTTCAATAATGACTATGTGCAATGTGAACAAGGTCTGATGACGATAATGTAGACTATTGAATTGTAGCCTGTTTTAATAAATAGTTGTCCTGACTCACAAATCAACTGCATTTATTTATACAAAATGATGTTATACTTGGAAGATGAATGCGCAGTATTTAAATAAGTATTAAGTTAAGTATAAATGACCTGGCCAGAAATTGAAATTAAGTTATGCCATTTATTTAAAACAAAAATTGTCTTATTATATTATTTCATAACATTTACTTTATTCTATTATTGATATTTTACTTCATAGCCTTTTTGATTAATTAAAGCATAATTTTTAACATTTAACAAAATGTATTAATGACAGCAATAATTTTCCCCGTTCAGGTATTTTTGACCAAACAGCTGAAATAGTTTTAAAATAAGCAAGTGTGTAGACCAACTAAATGAAGAATTAAGGGAGAGGATAAAAAGTCAGAGAAAAAACCACCATAACACTAATTGCATAGAACACACCCTAATAAAAAACTGATCTATTATCAAACAAAATTTTTTAATTATTTAAGTTAGTTTTAAACCTCCGTATGATATTATTATGTACTCTGTGTAACAAGTCTGTTTTCCTATACTGTTCACTCTCCAAGTAACACCATTACTTTGGTATCTAATTACTTGTAAACCTGTCAATCTATATTTTAAAAATAAATAAAACCTCTAAACCACAAATAACATTTATTTAAACCTTATGTACGTTTCGATTGCCCAGCAATCATCTTCAGAGGTATTTAAAAAATACAACTAACTTCAAACAACATAATACAACAAATATATAGGCATAAACCTGTAACTACTTCGCCACGCCCCTTAATTTAAAAAACTAGTACGATCAATCACGTTGCAGTAAATACCTCTGAAGATGATTGCTGGGCAATCGAAATGTACATAAGGTTTAAATAAATGTTATTTGTGGTTTAGAGGTTTTATTTATTTTAAAAATAAACATTACGCCACAGTTGCTTCATACAGTTATTATACCTCTGAAAATGATTGCTAGGCAATCGAAATGTACATAAGGTTTAAATAAATGTTATTTGTGGTTTGGAGATTTTATTTATTTTAAAAATAAACATTACGCCACAGTTGCTTCATACAGTTACTGTCAATCTATGTCAATGATACATATATAAACGTTTTCTCCATACATTCTTTAGCTCTGACATTATTTTGTAATGTTATTATCTACTGTATTACACAAAAACAACATTTGTGACTGACTCTTGCAGCATTTCGATCTAGTACTGTGTTTTGATGAATACAATATGCAAAGCCGGAGTTTTGGTTTACTGTTTTTTCATTTTTTTGCAGTTGTAAAATGAACCTATGGTGGAATAAAGAAACTTCAAGGTATAATGATGTACAGATTTTATTCAGATGAAAAAAAATTATATCACAGCAGCTTTTACAGCAATTATGTATGGTTGATTTTGTCTTACTCTAAAATCCTTTGTATTATTTATGTAACAGATACCTAAATTTGTCTAACAGATATACTAACATTCACACTCATCCTATCTGTGCATCTCAATCGCAATTTCTTTTCCAATCTTTTGTAGTTGGGTCTATAATCAATTTATTAAATGCAATCAGTGTCATATGTTGTTCTCATAAAACATGGTACAATTTCAAGGTTTTAACAAACAAGAAATATTTCTAAAATCAATTTGCCAAAATTTACTTTACCTGAGCTCAAAACTTCATCTTTTATTTCCACAGGTATAAAGTTTAGATCTGATGTGGGAAGCTCATTCTCATCATTAACAAACACAGGTTCTTCATTTTCTTCTTTTATGTCCTCTTCTTTTATAAGAGTGTTTTCTTCTTCCACTTTTTCTGTATTTAGTACTTTTCCAAATCTGTCCCTTGCAACAGCTCTTTCAATATACAATCGTCTACCTGAAAACAAAACTAGTCATTGTAGATCCATGAATAGCTAAAACATACACAATTTACATAGATATAATGTTAAATTCTACTAATTAAAAACTGAATCTTCTAGCTCATCTTTTGAGACAGGTAGGTCTCAAAAGTAAATGTACTGATCTTACTTAACTAAATTATACATTAACATTTGATATTAGAAATTATCCCCTTTGAAGTACATTCCTTGGAAAGTTACATGGCTGGTCCAACTTTTCTTCTACTGTTGACAGCAGTATAAGAAATAATTCTTCTTAAGAGTGTTTGGTTAGAAATTTGGAATGTTTCCAGTATATCTAGGCAAATTTCAACTCATTTCGGATTTTGCTCTACTGAAAAGTTTTTGGCATATTTTTCCAAATATTTTTCATACGTACAAATGATCTGTTAAAATTTTATTAGAGCGTAGCACCTCGTGGGATAACTAATTCAGTCCAAATTAGAGATAATAGGTTCACGAACAGACAGATCAGATCAAACTCCTGGACAAGGAGGAAGTTAGCTATATACGTAACAGATCAGTATTTTTTTTAGCAAAGTCCGAGACATGCAGTGAATAAAGTATGAAGATAATTAAACCAGTTAAAGTATTATGTTAACCAAAAAACGAAATGATCAGCTAAACTCAGGTAAAGCATTTTAAAATACTGTGAATTTATATATTATATTGAAGAATTTGTAAAAATAATCGCCTTCAGCGACCTGATTATACATGTTGGACACTGAACAGTTTTCTTTAAAAAAAATGAAAGTGTAAAGAAGTTCTGTAATTAATTATATATTGTTATTTGTGTCCAGCAGTAAATCTGAGTCCCAGATATGGACCGAAATAGGGCAGTAAAACCCAAGGCCTGGACCATAAATCTTAACCAGACAACTTATATGATCCCCATAATGTCTATTATTTAAAAGTATTTATAAGTAATAGAGATAAAGTAATCCAAAAGGGCCTCTACTAAAAAATTATCTTTATATATTTTTTTTTACCAGTTGAATTGGATCGAAGACTCCAGTGTAGAGAAGGTTCTATACACCACCCACTGTCGAGACAACCCGGCTAATCTATTTGAATAATAATTTGAGAATTTAGTATTTGGACATGTATATTAGGCCAAATCAATTATACCATAATATAGTTCCAACTTATATCAGAGAGACATGTTAGATTAACACATTGATTATCAGTTTTCCAATAACGTTCAAACACAATTTTTTTGTACTTTTTACTTAAATAATGTCAAAACATAATAATATTTTGTCATCTAGTGTGTTTATTCATTTAAACTAGTTTATATAATAATGTCGTTGGACACCAGTGACTGTCATGATGCGACTTAAATATTTATACTAGGAGGCACCGCGTCGGTCACGTTTAAGGCGGATCTTCAAGAATTAATGTAACATGTTAACAATTAAATTGTATTTTCCATACATAAATTCAAGAATAAATATATAGTATAAAGTATTTTCACAATATTATAGATATTTTTAAACAATAAATATAGCTACTATGTTTTTCTCACGTATATTACAGACACAAAATTTCAATTTTCAGCATAACTGTTTTTTTTTAATTGTCGAATAATTAGAATGTAAATATAATCTGAACATCATTCTAACATTTATGTTTAAATTGTTTCAATACAAGTAGGTTTTAAATTGAGCAGTTTTTACAAATTTTATATGATCTTATAAATTGGAGGAAGACATTTTAAGTTGAAGTTTTTAGTTTCTAATTTTCGAATTGTTCAGTTTTTTAGGTGAATTTTTTTTAGGATCATATCAAATGTAATACAGTAATACCTCGACTTACGCTACCCCATCTTACATGATTCCCAAGTTATGTGGTTTCAAATCATGCTGTCCGAGTTACGCAGAAACTGGCCTGTTCTGAAAAAAAAATGTTTTTGAGAACTTTCATAGCTCGTGAATAGAAAATATTTTCAGGTTTTAAGGCCGCCAAAGACCGATTGTCAGTGACATTTGACGCAAATACAGCTGTTAACTATTTTTTGCAACCTCTCATTGTTTATCGCTCAGAAAATCCAAGGGAATTAAATAATATTTCTAAAGCAAAATTGCTCGTGATTTGGAGGTCAAAGGTTTTCCGGAAGTCATCATTTCATACCTCAAAACGAACGTTATCGTTGGTCTAAACAAATCCCTTTTAAAGTAATTCTTGTTAATTGACAATGCACCTGACCATCTTCCTACTACTTTAAATAATTTCAACACACACGTGAAAGTTATATTTTTGCCACCAAACACAAATAATTTGCTTCAACCGATTGATCAAGGAGTCATCAAAACATTTCAAGTTTATTACACAAGAAGATCATTTGCGCATCTGCATGAACCTATGGGACAGAGCAACGAGCTCTCTGTTGATAATTTTTGGAAACAATTCAATGTTTTAGATGCTTTGACAATCATTGGTCAATCTTGGACTTTTACAAAAACCTTTGAATGGCGTTTGGAAAACGGTGAGTCTATTTTTTTTGCCACTGAAACTCAGGCGAAATCAGTGCCAGAGTCTGATGAAATTACTGATGTGATTGAAGAAGTTGTCAGTTTTGGGAGACAACTAAATTTAGAAGTGGATAATGATGACGTTCAAGAACTGCTGGATTTACACAACCATGAGCTGACAATTAATTGATGAGCTCATAGAAATGCGTGAGAAGTAGCAAGACCTTAAAAACGCAGATTCTTTTGAAATGATGGTTAGACTAAAGGCCTTAGTTTAATTGAGCAAGGCTGACAAATTTTGGAAAACATAGACTCCAACAATGAGCATATTTCTGCCAAAAAACAAAAAAAAAAATTAGTGAGTTACAAGGAAATTCTGTGTGAGAAGAAAAAATATTCAAACCTTCAAACAAATTTACTAGATTTTATGAAGTCAAAATAACTTCTTTTCACTTACTTCTTTGCAATATGTATGTATATAATATAATTTTTTGTTGCATTATGTATTTAAGAATTTAATACATACACATTTGTCTTTTAAATTATTAGTTTATTTAGTCTTTGGTTCCACTTAAACATGATTCCAATGTGATTGTACGTAAAATTATGCCCCGACATATGGGAATCCGACTTATACTGTTATCGCTTGATCCCACCTATCGCGTAAGTACGTGGTATTACTGTACTATTCTAAAACGTAAAGTGGTTCTTCAAAAAAGTGTAAATGAAAAAAATTTTTTTTCAATATGTCGTAATTCTGAACTTTTTGTTTCCCAATAATTATAGTCTTGTAAGAGAAAAGTAATAAAATATTCTGAATGCCAAGTTGCAAGAACACACACAAAGGCTGTGTCAAACACCTCATATGGTTAAATACATCGTGAATGTGCCTGACTGCCTTGTGAGATTATCTAAAGTTAAGTCTACATTGTCGATCACGGGTGACCACCGCAGCCCTATGCGACAATACAGTGTTGGACACCGGTGACGGCCATGGCCGTCAACTTGTTAAATTCATGTTGTCCATTTGTAATGTAAAAACCGGAAATATAATTACTAAGACCTTTGCTACAGTTTGTATAAAAGTTGTTTTACTTGAGCTCCTGTAACACCCCTGAAATGTCGACTCCGACAAACCAAGCAAGATACCTAAGGTAAAGTATTAGTGTTATTATTATAATGAGTAAGGTAATTAACAATTTTATATGAACTGTGCCGCTGACCATGGCCCTTGGAGGAAGAGGCATAATCCTCCCAAAGGCGGGGCCCAACATTATCATCATTTGTTGACAAGAACAGTTTTCCAGAACAGTCTTCAACATCCTCTTGGCCCTCTTCGAAAGCATAACAACTTAAAAACCATAGTAGTCCTGATGGGGTGACCTCTTCATAAGCTTTGGTTAAAGAAGGAAATGTTTCTTTGGAAGACTTGTCATGTTTAACATAGAATTTTATTGTATAATGTTGTTCAATATTTTCCTCATGACATAGCGAGATAATGAAACACAAACAATAGAGGTGCACGAATAATTAATCCTATTGACTGAACTAATCCACCTAAAGCCATTTGTACTCTACAGTCAGTACTTACACAGTAATACATGTCGCTGAGGTGCTACACTAGCTGTTTATTTGTAACAAAATCAGTACATTTTTTTTGGGACACATCTTGTAAATGGCAGTATGAAAGCTATTTTTAAATTTAAAAGTAGTTATAATTAGTAGTTACCTAGAAATTCTTTTCCATTTAATGCTTGACTAGCCTTATCTGCATTCAGCCTTGTTTTATATTCAACAAAACCACATCCAACAAGCTTGCCATCAGATCTCTTTAGCAAGTTGATGTCAATTATTTGTCCATATGGAGAAAAATGCTTTTCCACTGCATTTTCTGTACACTAAAATATAACTACATTAATAGCATGATAAAAAAAAAATATTTTAAAACAGATACAGGAATATTACAAAAATTAATAACAAATATTGTAAAATAAAACAAAAGGTTTTGGCATTTCTATTAGAAAAGGTATTTAATTTTTAAGCTGGCATTTAAGTAAGTACTGCTTAATACCCTAAAATTAAAAATCTTAATTTTTTAAATTTAATTTAATAAAATTAAAATGAATAACTTCTTTTTACTGAACCTCTGACAAGAAACTTAAGCAGTGATAATGGTTGAATTACAGATCAATTAGGCACCATCACAGTGTAGGTCAATGATTTTTGTTTACTGAATTATTTTGTAGACGAAAAATGTACCTTCTTAAACAGAATGTTTTAATCAAATATGAATTTGATGATATTTTTCATTGATTTAAAACCACATAATCTACAATAAGAATAAAAAAATAAGTTCATTGATAACCAATAAAAAAACTTTTTATACTTTTTTGTACTACTTCAAGCAACAGATTACAAGCAGTGACTATACTATTTCATTCATGAATTTTTCTTCTGTTTTACTAGGGTAGGGTGAAAATTTCTTGGCCTAACTATGAAAGATCGTGATTTTCAATTTTAAAAAGGTTTTATTTTTTTTCATAATCACCAATGACTTCAACACACTTGGTCCAGTGTTTCTCCAACATCAGTATTCCTTCCCGGAAGTGAGAGTCAGGAAGGCTGTTAAAATATTCATTGACAGTCCTCTCAACGTCTTCATTGGACGCGAAGCACTTTTAAGAAACAAATTTCTTCAGGTTTGGGAAAAGATGGAAGTCTGAGAGGGGGGGGGGGGAAGAAAGTTAGAGTAATATTCACTCTTAATCTTTCTGCCTTTTTCAAGATAATCAATTAGCAAGATCCCTTTGGCAATCCAAAACACAGTGGCAATGCTAAAACCTTTTAATCAGCATGACCTTTTCATCAGATTCGATCGGCTTCACTTTCTTTGGCGCTTCCACCCACTGTTTCGACTGGTGTTTAGTTTTGGGCGTGTAGAGGTGGACCCATGTCTTATCCATGGTATAAATTGCCGCACAAAATCAGTCAGGTCCTTCTTGAATTAGTTCAAACATTGCTGTGAATGTGGTTTGCAAATTTGCTTCTGATCCACATTCAACAAATGCTGCACCCACCTTACACAGAGCTTTTGCATCGCTAATTTTTCGTGTATGATGTTTCGCACCGTTTCTTCTATTATCCACAGCCTCAGCTATCACGTGTACCTTTACTCTCCTGTCGTCCAACACAATATTATGCACCTTTTGGATAGTTTCCGGTGTGGTTGCAGTTTTTGACTGTCCTTCATGTGGGTCATCTTCCAGCGATGTGCAACCACGTATAAATTTAGCTGCCCACGTTTTAACTGTTGGCATTGAAGGAGCAGAGTTTCCGTAGACTTTTGTCAACTTCGAATAAATTTTATTAGGGGTTAATCCATCCAACATGTAATATTTGGATGTATATATCATCACACGATATTCAGGTTTATTCATTTTAACACAAAATATGCAAAACATCTATTGAAAAAAATTTCTGTACACAAACTACTTGAGCAAACAAGTTAAAGCTTATCATACGAACTAATGACTTGTGCACACAGGCAGGAAAGATAAATTTTCACTGATTGGAATACCATCTCTGGGTCAGGTCAAGCACTTTTCACCCTACCCTTGTATATCCTAGCATTTATTATTTATAATGCTTGGAAATACTAAAATATTTCCAATAGACCTGCTTACAGTGTTTGATTATTTCTGAAGTGAAAATATAAATAAAAAATGTTTTTTTAGCTATATAAACCTACAGCAGATTTCATGCTCTCGTTATTTTTATTTATTCTGATAACTTGAAAATTGACAAAGTAACAAATATTTCCATAGGTCATAGTTTACCTTGAAATTTGTGTACCTGCTATTTTAAAAATTATTGTATAAAATAAACATTAAATTATTGTTAATCACTATTTTACAAATAATTGTACAAAATAGTAAATAAAAACATGAAAATTAGAAATATTAAGCAACAATTCTATTTCTACTGGGTGATTAGAAATAGACAGATCATTTAATTTGAAAAACTAATTTTTCTTAAAGTGCTGAAAATTAAATAATATTATTATTTAGTTACAATTATAATAACTAAGATATTTCAAATATAAAGAATACTTTTAGAACAGTTCTTACTTTAAATGGAAGGTTTCTGACAACTAATCGTCCTCTTTTATTAAAGGGCTGAAAGTCCTTATTGCTTTTCTTACCAAACTTAAAATTTTTCTTCTTTTTATTAGATGTTTGATTTTGCTTTTTTGTCATCTATAAAACAGAAATATATTTCAATTCTAATTTGAATTGTAAATACAATGTTTGCTATTTAAAGGTAATAAATGTTAGGTTTGAGTTTTATACATCTCAAAAAATATATCAGCTACTGACCAAGAATTGTTACCTTTAGCAATTATATATAAGGTAAAAATATAGTCTTAATGACGTTGGTTTTTTAAAATTTTGTTTTATAAAAAATTACTTGTTTTAATGTGTAGAACACGAATATCAACTTTAAAACTAAACTTAAAATCTAAATATTTAACTTTTGGTTATAATTTTAAACAAAAAAAACTATTTACCTACATTAAAATATACTTTACAATCACATAAAAGAAACAGGACACAAATACACAGACATTTACCATAACCCAGAAATCCTACACATCAACAAATAAGGACCACATCTCAACACACTAGAACAATATGAAATTTACAGACACACAAAAACACAAAGTACAAACATATTAAATGAACAAACACAATATAAATCACTCATACTCTTTGACACTATTGAAAACCTACCTTTAAAACCGTCACCACTTGACCCGATATCTCCAAGCAAACGACACTGATGAAGATCGGCACATAGCGATCAAAAACGTTCTGTCTCAGTAAGTTTTTTAAAAAAATATACACAATTTTAGTTTGGTTAGTCATAAACTATTGTTTAAGTGATTAATTAAAATATACCTATGAAGTATCCAGTCAGGATAGATTTGGTTATAATTTTATTCAACATTATTATCTACCTATATTAAAATATACCTACAAAGTATCCAGTCAGGATAGATTTGGTTATAATTTTATACAACATTACTATATACCTATGTAGTATCTAGTCAGGATAGATTTGGTTGTAATTTTCTGCATCGGCAATAAGTCTAAATATTTTACAAATCTACAACCAAATCTATCCTGATTGGATACTTCATAGGTATATTTTAATATAGGTGTATAGTAATGTATGAAACCAAGTCTTGACAAAATCTAGACGTAGTGCAGTGCGATATAGCTACTGCGCGCGCGATTCCCGCTATTGGCCTAGATGCCATTACAGCCTAACATTTGAAATGTGAAAAAAAGTTACTTTCCGTATTTTCCACAAAAAAGTTGATATTCATCTCCTGCATATTGAAACGAGTAATTAAAAAAAAATTGTTTAAACCAACTCCATTACGACTATATTTTTACCTTATATTTATTAAACAAGGGTTTTAAAACATTAAGAAGGAAACAGATTTTTAATGGTATTACAACAAAGATGACCATAAGAGGACTTTAAAACCAGGTTTAGAAGTTATCTTTAATTTAAATAAATGGTAGTCAAACAAGATGAAACTATTCCCTTAAAGTTGACATAACATAGAACCATGTTTGCTGTTGTCTGTGAATAATTCAAAAGAGCTTCAATTAGTCTAAATGTTTTTAATAAGTATAAGTGTATAATGGGTGTATAAAGACTAGCATGTCTCAGACTTAAAATATGTGAGTAAGGAATTATACAAATTCAACATGTATAGACACTCAGTCAAATATGTCCATTCATAGTTTTCTCATCATTGACAGTATTAAAAGTTTTCCTGAAACTTTTAAATAACATGTAAAAGGTTTTTATAGTGTGACCAAATTCCTAATGCTTGATAAAGAGAGGACAAACTTAGAAGATATTTTTTTTCCACATACATTACTAGAAATTTAAACAAAAAGAAAGTGATTTTTAAATATCTAAACCGTAAATGGTTTTTAAACCTACATTTATTTTTGCAGTTTTTGTGTTTTGATAAAAATACTTGTTTGTATTATCTTGGCAAAAAACCACTACTTACCTTCAGATTTATACAGCAGACGTGTTTCGCACTAGATTAGCACATTTTTTAATGTTGTGAAATACTGACTAAACTGTTGCAAAAGGTGTGTTGTGTTGGTGTGAGTCTGTGGTGTATTTCTGTTCTGTGGTGCATAACATTTACCACAAGATATGAATAACACGTAAAAAAGTAAAAAAGACACAACCCACATCAAATTTTGCTATACACATACAAAACACACTACACTTACAGACTGACATAGACACCAATCTAAAAGTCCTACATTATCGATAAAAGCAAAAAACTTAACACAATAGAAAACTATGAGATATATAAACACCATAAATACTATTAAAAACACATTCCCAATCAAACACTATATTTGTACATAATTCAACAACTACCCTATGAACAATAAAACACCACAGACTCACATCAACACAACACATCTGAGCAACAGTCTTGGCAGTATTTCACAGCATTGAAAAATGCACTGATCTAGAGCGAAATGCGCCTGCTGAATAAATCAGTAAATAGTGGTTTTTTGCCAAGATAATACAAACAAGTGTAATTACATTTATTATATCAGTCAAATCATAACTTCCTTTTAAAAACACAATCTGGTATTTGAAACAAATCAGAATGAACGGTATTTGGACAAGTATTACCCTATTTCCTGGTTTATAATATACTTTTCAGTAACATAAGTGAAAACAAAATTTTAAGAGTTTGACAAAGTGTTTGATAAAGTCACCCTACTGATAACACTCATTGTTTTTGTAAAAACAAGTGTTTTATTACATTAGGAAAAAACAAATTGTTAGAGATGTAACAAAGGACAGTAATGTAAGCACATTTAAAACCAAATTGACTTAAGAGATATACCTGTTTGCTGTTGTGCGAATAAATCAAAAAAAAGCTTAAATGACTTCTAAACATGTTTAATAAGTATAAGTGCAAGATATAACTAATATGTCTCAGACTTAAACTATGTGAGTAAGGAATTATACAAATTCAACATTTATAGACACTTAGTCAAATATGTTCATTCATAGTTTTCTCATCATTGACAGTATTAAAAGTTTTCCTGCAAACTTTTAAATAACATGTATAAGGTTTTTATAGTGTGACCAAATTCGTAATGCTTGATAAAGAGAAGACAAACTTAGAAGATATTTTTTTGTTTTCACATACATTACTAGAAATTTAAACAAAAAGAAAGTAATTTTTAAATATCTAAACCGTAAATGGTTTTAAAAATTACATTTATTTTTGCAGTTTTTGTGTTGTACATCTTGACGTTTTTATAAAAATTATACTTGTTTGTATTATCTTGGCAAAAAACCACTACTTACCTTCAGATTTATTCAGCAGACGTGTTTCGCACTAGGTTAGCTCATTTTTCAACGCTGTGAAATACTGACAAAACGGTTGCAAAAGGTGTGTTGTGTTGGTGTGAGTCTGTGGTGTATTTCTGTTCTGTGGTGCATAACATTTACCACAAGATATGAAGAGCATGTAAAAAGGTAAAAAAAATATCCCTGTTTGCTGTTGTGTGAATAAAACAAAAAAAAGCTTAAATGACTTCTAAACATTTTTAATAAGTATAAGTGCAAGATATAACTGGTATGTCTCAGACTTAAACTATGTGAGTAAGGAATTATACAAATTCAACATTTATACATATTCAGTTGAATTTTTAAACTCAGTTTTGTCATCATAGACAGTATTTAATTCAGATTCCTAAAATGTTATTAAAGTGAGAGCACTAAAATACTTGATAAAGATTAGTTCAACCCCGATTTTTTTATTGTTTCATATGTTACTAAAGGATTCCTAAAAAGGAAAAAAAAACAATTTTAAATGTCTCAAGCTATAAATAGTGATTGCAATTTGAAAATAATTAGTAACACAACCTTAATTTATAAATAAATTTTAAACTTTATAAAGTGAATGCTTCTTTATAAAATGAAGCACTGTGTTCACTCAGCTTTTTACTATTATTATATACTTTTATTAAGATGTACCAACAAAGTTTAACACACTTCGAATAGTTTTGGTTACAAAAAAATATAATCACTATTATACTTTTGGTATTAACTTGGCAAAAAAATCACACGTATTGATATTTTTCAGCAGACGCGTTTCACACACCTGAGCAACACTGTTGTCCGTGACTCACAGCATTGTTAATGCACTGACCTAGTGTGAAACGCGTCTGCTGAAAAATATCAGTAAGTGTGGTTTTTGTGTCACAAAAGTGTAATTATAAAAATACCTCAAGATGTACAACACAAAAACGGCCAGTTATATTACTAAACACTTTTAAATGTTTTAAACTTGCCTATAGTAGCACTTACTTTGCTTGTTGAGGACAGCCGTTTCGGGAGATGTGTCCCTTTGTCAACTCAGACCGTAACTGATCTCAAGGTTTATATAGGTTAGGGTGGGGGTGGGATATTTTGGTGGTGTGGGTGTATTTTGTGTGTATTAGGAGTTATGATGTCAAAAAGTGTGTGTGAGTTGTAATGTAATTGTGTATTGAGTATGTGTATAGGGTGTAGTTTGAAGTGCCTATATATTTCGTATTGTTCGGTTGTGTAGTGTTGGAGTGATTACTAGTAGCTCGCAAAGATGGAATCAACAAATGCCAGTTATATTAACTATGTGTTTATATCACATATAATGTTAAATATAACATGTATTAAAAAAAGAAGTTGGTGAAGTTACACAAAATTGAAGGTGGTGGTTACCCAATATTGACCCAATCCTAAGATTGCATTGATATTGATAAGTAATATACACATTGAGGGAAAAAAAGTAAAATATTTATTCAACTATAATAGAAATTGTTTTAGGGTATTTATTTCCCGTACCCTCGTGTTCGATTTTTTAGGGGAAACAATTATACCAGGTGACAAAGAAAGTTATCAGGAATACGTAAAAAAATAATGAAAATACCATTTTAATCAAATTAAAGTTGGGTAAAAATTTCAGTACGGAGTAGTAAGAGGTACTTTGTCCACGTATCAACAGCCGTACTATGTATACATATATTTAAATATACCTATTAAATCTTCAGTTAGAATAGATTTGGTTGTCATTTTATACATTACTATATAACTGTAATGTGTCCAGTCAGGATAGATTTGATTGTAATATTATACAACATAAATAATTAAGATGTCTACTTCCGCAGAGTAATACTTTTTGCCAGGTGACGTCAAGTGATCTCTATTCTATCCTTACATTTGTACACTTGGTTGAACATATAACATTACAACCAAATCTATCCTGACTGCATACTTCATAGGTATATAAAGTTAACCTTTTGTGGCAATAACAGCAATAATTATCAATATAGCTTCAGGACATGTTTTTGATTCCTTTTATATGCATTGTATTTGGGGTGGGCAGTGAGCAATTTACCAGCACTACTTAGGGAAAATTACAATTTTCCAAAATTGTTAATTTTTGGGGTGTGAGCAAGAGTTTTCATAATTTTTTGTATCTGATGACTTTCTGCATCGCCCGGTATATTTTTTTTTGTTAGAATGAACACGCAGGAACAGAAAATATATAACTGTTTCAGATTTAAAAGCTTGTAAGACTACATTATTTTTAGATTTGTTTTATGTTATGCAAATACACTGAAAAGGTGAAGGCCATTAATGAATTATACTGAATTGATAATTATTATAAAACACAACTTTATTTGTTTCAACTTTATTTTAACAATCAATGTGTTTAAAATTTTTTCAAAGAAAACCTTCACTATAAATTTTGATAAAAATATAACTGTTAGACATATGCGATCTCTAAAATAAAATTGCAAACTGATAACACGTTCTATTTATATCACAAGCAAAATAATTGTTTGCAAACAATAAGACCAAATCTCCTTAATATATAATTATTAATACACTATACTCTAAATCTTAAAATATAAATAATAAATCTAACCTAAAAACATTTATAAAGATTTAAAACTAAAATAAAAATTCTACTCATAGATGTAGTTCATGTTACATTTAACAATATTATACGAAAAAATGTTGAATTGAGTTATTTAATACCTTTATCCCCAAACAAGAAATAAACAAAATCACATGGTTTTAATACAAGAGCTTAATGTTAGTGCCTGTGATTAAGCCTAATTTGTAATTTCCAATTCTCCTAAACACATGCTAAAAACACAGATGTTTAGTGTTGTATTTGTTCTGTGGCTTGGGTAAGTATTCTGTGGCTTGCTAACCTACTTCCGATGCAAATACTAACGATAGATTAACCTTGAACATAATAAATATATAGGTATATCAATAAATTATGCAAGAATACTATACTAAAATACTTATCATAATTGTTTTTATTGATATCACTTACTGATACTTTGCCAAGTGATATCAATGAAAACAATTGTTGATAACCTCAAATTGTACAAGACAAACTTCAAATACCTTTTATAAGATCTAATAAATACATTAAATTTTGGTATCAACTTGCGAAAAAAAAACTTACTGATATTTTTTGGCCAAGTTCTTACCAAAAGTGGTAAGAGTGTAATTATAAGAAAAACTCCAAGATGTACATCGCAAAAACTGCAAGGATCAAATAAAATGTATCAACATCGGTTTTAGAACTATTATTAATCAAGTCATCAGTGGATAATATAAATACCAAAATACCTGTAAACCTTTTATAATAAACCCGTAACCCGTGAATTATAGTACACAAATACAGAAAAAGTAAGTATAATTAGTCACTATTTTGTCATTGTTTTATAATTATTCTTAAGATTTAAAGGTGTTGAAGTTTCAGAATGTTTTGTCTTTCCATAAATCAATAATTTGTGTATTATTACAAAAGTAAATAAGTTTTAAAAAATGTCTTCATTATTTCTCACAGTTGCAGGTTAAAATAGCTATGAATATATAACTAAAAACACTTGACTTTATATTGTTGAGGACGGCCGTTTCGGCCAACAGATGAGATGAGATGTGTAACATTGCCATTTTTAGTTAAAAACTAGTAGCTAACGTAAAGATGGAATCAACAGATATGAATATTTTATTTCACCCTAATATTTTTTGAAAGAGTTTCACTTCTTTTCTATTTCCAACTATAACATTTAATTTTAGATTTATAATGTAAATGACACACTATTATCAATTTGATGTTAATAAATTAATGCTATAAATTTGATGTAAACAAATAACCCATCAGTCCAAGCCAGTCAAACTTTCTGATAGTAAAATGTCAGGAACCCATATCTTACTATGAATATACATTGATTATGAATGTGCAAAATAATAATGATTGATGGTATTCTTATATGCCTATGTATCAAGCAAATTGAAATGTAGTGAAAAGGAAAAGAACAAGAAGTGTACAAGGAGTTCCATAAAGCGTAACATGTAAGAAATTCCCTTGGAAAGTAATATCTTTCAGTGGATCATGCAAGAACCCTAGGGTTATTCTTTTTAATATATATTTAAATAAAATTTAAACATGATAGAAATAAATTGTGGTAGATCAACTTTAGTAATTTTAAATGACTCTAAAATTGACCCTTGTGCTTCAAAACAGTTAAATAATATAATAAAAAGGTACTGTATTTATTTCTGTTCTCACGTGTTCGATTTTAGCGATACAAATTATACTGGGCGACAGAGAAAGTCATCAAGGATACAAAAAAAATATAAAAACTCGCTAACGCCTCAAAAATTAAAAATGTTGCAAAATAGCAGTTCCTCCCCACCCCCTCTATGGCACACCTAAAACTTTACAAATTAAACATTTTGGCTTTATTTTGTTGATGTAGTAACCCGCAAAATTCCTTGAAATGCAATTAAATTTACTGGTGACTCCCAAAAAATTACAAGTTTTGGAAAAAAATAACACTTCAATTTCAGTGTAAGTTTGATAGTTTTGGCGATAGAAATAATAGGTGTGTAAATATTCAATGAAATAAATTAAAATTAATTCACATTTATAAAATTCTGTAACAATTGCAGTCTGATTCGTTCTGTAGATTATTTGAGTGGTTTTCTTTTTTAATAACTTTTCAATTCTAGCTATAAGTATCAAAGTGTATATTGTTTGTATTTTGCAAATTAATAAGAAACAAACATCGGATGCTATGAAGCTAAAAAACTTATATTAATACCTTTGCCTAAATAAAAACATTTTTGGTTTTAACTGCCTATAAAACTATTTTGTTGTTATTCGTAGGTTAGAATATGTTTTTTGATCATCACTATGGTTTTGATGTATACACGTCTTAAATGTTACCCTTCACGAAGTAATCTAATAGTGATAAATCACATATATTGTTGTTTAACATAATTGATGCTATTGTATTATTATTAATGCTGCACATCATTAACTCACAAAGTTCGATCAGGCATTTTGTCCTGAATAATTTATTCAAGTCCTTCTTCTCAGCTTCTCATTGATTAACAGCACCACACAGATACAAAATACATGGTAAGTGAAATTTCGAAACTTATTCTGAGTTTCTGCAAACTGATTCTTTTTACTCCCTAACCATTCCTACCTTTTTCTCTTATGGTGAAGATTTACAAGTCTTGGCTTAGGAGAGAACATTGTCACACAGAACACGACATTATAGTACACTTAACACACTATATTACTGTACATTTTTATACATCTCATAATGACAAGCTCATATCAGAACGTAAATTGTCTCATTGAGCAAAGACAAATGTAATATCGTAAAACAAAGGTGTGTGTGGCCTTAAGTTTGACACCAAAGACAAAATAATAAATTACCGGAGGACCGCACAGATAAATTTAAAACGGCAAATCTGTGAGTTACCTTAAGGTTATAATCTAACAAAGAGTTTAAGTAAAAAGTTAGAATAAAGGGATTAACTAAAACACTTAACTTACATGGAATAAATGTTGTTCGTAAGTGTAGTCGATGAAGCCTGGTGTACACACACTGCCTTTCCACTAGAAACTGTTCACTGAAATACTTTAAAGGGGATAATTTAAATGTTCACTAATTTTGTAAATTCAGAATTTGCTAATAAAAGGTTTACTATGTGGTAATCGAAAAACGTTCATTTATAAGAAATAACCATTGGTTTGAGATATTTCACAAGACTTATTACATGAACGATTGCAAAGATTAAATCAGATTTTAAATAAACATGCTAGAAATGAGTCCAAAATGAAGAAGAAGGAAACGAGGGGGAAAATGCAATAGTGACTGTCAGGAGTTGAGTTCACACTGCCATAAATGGCGAGATTATTGCATAGTAGGGTGCCCCATAGCTCATGTACAGTAGTTTGACAGAAAGCAATGCTGGACGAATTTCGAGAACTATACTCGAATGAAAAATGCCCAGGCATTTTGGGCATTTATCTCTTTTAAAAACATATTCGTAATGCAACGGTTATAAATAATGTTTTAGCCATTGTATGTACATAGATGCATTCTATATATTTATCCATACACAAATAGATAGGTATACAGGTAAATATATATGTACACATATGTAATATACAAAATTGTTGAATTTATATTAAGTAGAAGGTAGCCCTAGGCCTAATATTTTTCTATTGCCTCTAAACTCAACTGTACTTTTGACGCACATGAAAATTGATTGTGAAATCGGGGTAAAAATCCACTCAACACATCTTTATAATTCTTAAATGAGTTTGATATTTTACTGAAAGATAAGTAATACTGAAACTGGATACATAATGAACGCTGGATACATACATTACATTAACTGTGTAACAAATGAGGTTACATATATTTAAATATGGAATTAAATAATAAATGGCTGTATTGTGTTTTTGGGTGTCTTAATCACTTTCTTCTGTATTCTCTTCATCACTTTTCTCTGATGAACTTTCAATTAGCTCTGGCTCAGATTCTTCTCACAGTTCTGATTCTGAATCTTCCTCTAGGCCTATAATACGTTCTTGACTGGGTGTTGGGGTTTCTTCTCCTTGTTCTGGATTACTCTGATGAGTCTCATTAGTTGTTTTGTCGGGCTTACGCTTAGATGGTCCATTCATCAGCTTCCAATTGTAGGCTATATAAGTCAACTTAGCAGCCCTCTCAGATGTAAGTCTGTTTCTTTTTTTACTATGAATCCTGCCAAAAGTGCTGAAGGTCCGCTCTGTGGCAGCAGAAGTAATAGGTGCCCCAAGAATTTTTACTGCAACTTCTGCCAGTGCACAAGTACCCCTCAAACCTCGCCACCACAACAAAGGAGTTACAAGGTAAACATTGTCTTCTTTAACCCCAACTCCTTCCCACAAAAATTGTCTGGACCAAATTCCCTGTTTGTCCCTGTAGTCGTCCAAGTTTTCTGTAACTTGTATAGCATTCAATCCTGTGTTTCTTGCTGTGTCGCAAATAAAGCTTATTGCTTCCAGCATGTCAACAGGCTCGAGATCACTACCTTGCACAGCTGGGTCAAGCAGGTTCGTCGCAAGGTGTAAAGATGATACACCAAATTTCTTTATCTGAATTTGGACAAAATTGCCTTTTCTTCTGCTGATTGCAGTGGAGATAACAGTAACTTCTCAATAAGAACTGCCTCCAACTTATTGAATTTTTTAGCTATTCTATGAACTTGAGGTTCATTGGACTCGAAAGCTGTGATCAAGTGAACGATTGGGTTCATCAACTCTACAACTGTGTCAATCCTGACCCAGAAAACATCATCGTCCAGGACTCCCTTCTTCATTTCTAGCTTTATATATGGTTGAGCCTTTTCATTAACAACTAATGTTTGTAGGACAACTTTGTTTGACTGCAAACTTTGAAGGCAGGGCAAATGGCTCCCCCACCTAGTCTTTCCTGGCAACTTCAGTGAAACCCTATCCTTGAATGCCTTTTTTTCAGCTGATATTTCATTGAACAATGCTAATAAAACATGGCTGTGTTTTACTGTTTTGACAACCAACTGCGATTGCTGTGAAAGTTTTCATTGTTTGGCAGCTTAAAATGTCTGAGCACAATAAGTGTAGCAGGTGTGCTAGACATCCAAGAGGAACAACATGGGGAAATCTATCTTTCACCAAGTTCAGTGCAGCTTTAATATTTGCAGCATTATCACCAAACACCACCAGAAATTTTTCTGGTCCATGTTTCTCCATTACAAGCTGAGAAAGGTGCTCGCCAGTGTGACTGTTGCATTTAGTCATTACAAACTCCAGAAACATTGGTTGTGGTTTTGAAATTATGAAGTTGATAATTGATTCATTTCTAAGGTTGCTCCAGCCGTCACACTGCAGGTGGAGGTGCTTCGCTTCATCTAGTTGCTTATTTGTGTTACCTTGCATTTCTGTGTACTGCGCATCCAAAAGAGTAGAAGATAGCCGATATCTTGACGGTAACTTGAAGGAAGGCCTGATTTTGTTAAAAAAATCTTATTCAAAGTGGGTGGTCAACCATGGACAAAGGAGATCCACTAACAAATATGGCCTTGGCGTGGCTCTGGTTCAGCATCTCATGAAACAGTACAATATACTGTCAACGGCGTAACAATGAATAAAACTTACACCGAAAGTAGTCTTAAATCTATGGCTTATAGTTAGAACGTTAGAACCGATGACAATGTGCTGTGACGTTGGTTAGGCTATGATGCTATGCTGTTTTATTTTAAAAATTAGTTGTGGATAAGAAGTAAGACATACATAGGCCTTAAAATATTGTGTACCTTTGTCTAGGCATAACTACCTTAGGTAGGCCTATATGCTTTTTGAGCCGGATAAGTTACCTACTACGCTGCTATTATGTCTATCTCTTGTAGAGACAAAATAGGAGTGGTCTATAAAGGAGTTAGTGCATTACTGCTATGTGCCAACCTGGTAAAATCCATCAAATATAGGCCTATTTACCATCTTTATACTTCAGTTCATACAAAAAACGCACAAAACGTTGAAATATAACCTACTTTTTATGTTAACTGCTATCTAGGCTATGGGTAGAATTTCAACCATTTTATTTCTAAACAAATGTTTTTTTAATTTACACTTTTTTTGTAGGTTACTGTCATCTCTACCCGGTATCGGATCATCAATTTTATTAGAATCTCAGTTGGGGTAGGCTTGTTGATATCTGACCTGGCAGATATTGACAAGCCTATCCTATCTTATCTGGTAGTTTAGTAACATATGCCTTCTTTTGATAAAACTGTCATTCCGATTTGATGTTATAAACTACCAACTAAGTTTCATTTTAAATAAATAAATAGTCTAATAGCGTACCATTAGGCTAAAAAACTAGGAAACATAATAAGGATTAGGCCTATGGCCTCAAATATTAAAAAAGCTTTACAGTCTGTAAATAGTTTAAAAAAATGTTATAGTCTAAAAATTTGGAGCAGGCCTAGGTCTAATAATGTTTGTACATTTTCATAATGTTTACTTCCTTACATTAGTTTGGAGATCCATGTGGTCAAAAAACAAAGGGATCCGGCCGGTTTAGGGGTCCTTTTCCTTTCGGACTTGAGGTCGATATAGGCCGCGAACGTTCTAGGAAGTAACTAAAAGAACTTGAGTTTGTTTCTGAGGCTGAACCTGTGCCAATACTGCAGATTTGTTGTTGAAATCATCCACTTCAACTAAAGGTTCATAAGGAGGTTTCTTTTGAAAAGGTTTTTCAACCACTGTGACTGTACTTAACTGAAGCTCTTTCTTTAGATCCTGAGGGCACTTGAAACACTTTTTTATGTGCTTTTCCTTTTTGTTACAATGTGACTGTTTATAGTCCTTATTACAATATTTACAAGTTACTCCTTTCCCTTTCAAATTAAAAAAGTTCCAAGTAGGTCCATTTTGTTCAACCATTTTGTAATGATTTAATCTAACCCTTAAAAATATAAATAGTATAAATAAAGTGAGGTTATCTCAGACTCAATCACTCAACAGACATTTCTACTTCACAACTAACTGGGCTCAGGGCTGAGCTGCTGGTGCTAGAAACTAGACCTTCAACAGCCAGGATCTTCCATCAACGCGCATGCGCGTGACGTCACAGCCGAGAAGCAATGTAGGGTTTACTGCAGCAGTGGGGGAAGTA
This sequence comes from Prosapia bicincta, assembly GCA_036971475.1. Lineage (NCBI taxonomy): Eukaryota > Metazoa > Arthropoda > Insecta > Hemiptera > Cercopidae > Prosapia > Prosapia bicincta. The sequence continues at coordinate 118,921,238 of JBAIZL010000004.1, read as the reverse complement.
GTATACTTCGTAGGTAATGTTGAATAAAATTATTACCAAATCTATCCTGACTGGATACTTCGTACGTATATTTTAATAAAAATAGATAGTAATGTTGAATAAAATTATTACCAAATCTATCCTGCCTAGATCGTACGTAAATTTTAATGTAGGTATAAAAGGAAGAAAACTCACTATGTAAAAATTAAATTTAACTTTGCCATTTTATTCAAAAGACATTTATAAATTTTTTATAAGTCCTAACGTAACCTATCACAATAAGATTCATTAAAACTAGAATGCTTTAAGAAAAAAATTAAAATCGAAGTTCGGGATTTGAACCCGAAACTTACGATTAGTAAGCTTGTGCCTTACCCATTAGGCCACGAGGTTCTACTGTTATCGTTGATACTGTTTCTCCTATTACATTGTGGCTCATCGCTCCCCCTACATTCTCTCCCCACTCAAGGAACCAAACTGAAGGTTGCGCATGCGCGTTGATGGAAGATCCTGGCTGTTGAAGGTCTATAGTGCTAGAATGCCTCACCAATCTCAAGGCCACACCCACCCTACCTCCACTCCAAGATCACAGCACGATGGCTGCCCAGGGACCAGACCCTCCCCCACCACTCAAAAAACACTATTCATACCAAAATCAAACTCCTACTGCAGTCCTTACTCAATACCTCAATGTTTTATTCAAATTAGATATACATAATTCCCATTAAGTGTTATTGACAATGGCACACGATGATTAAATTATTATTAGCAGTATTTAAGTTAGGTATTATTTTTTGTATTTTTTGAACAATGATAATTTTTTTTATTACATATAATAATATACACATCAACAAATAAACAAATTTAGGCATTATTTGTTTATCCATGAAATTTACCTTTAATTAATAGTTTATACTATGTTTTAGAAGCACAAGTAACAATCAAAAATAATAAAAAGTAAAAAACCACACTTTTTCATAAATGCCCAGATTTTGGGCGCTTAAAACTGCTTTGGGCAAATGCCCATTTATAAATGTCCTGCCCACTGGGCATTTGCCTGGCCCACATCACAATCCCAAACTAATTATAAATCTTGAGTAATTATTTGAAGAACTAAGTGAAAACTATTAACTTACCTGCTTTTGTGTTTCAAAACTGTTGTTTCATTGACAAAGCCTAACCTGCTACTGACGACAGTTGTGCACTATGGAATAAAAAAAGGTGTTAAATTCGAAGTGTGTGTGTGTGTGTGTGTGTGTGATTATTTAAGATATCTTGTTTTGGGGTTCTGTGTTGTTTGTATATTTCAAATATTTTTGTAAGTTTTTACTAAGGTTTAGTACATTAAGAATATTTGAATTAGTTTGGATGTTCTGTATGTGTGTTGAATATTTTGTATATATGTATATACTTGCAACTTTGAGCAATCCTCGATAGTAGCAGGTTATGGTTTGTCAATGGAACAACTGTTTCAAAACACATTAGCAAGTAAGTTAGTGTTTTTTACTTAGTTGTTAAAATAAATACTTATGATTTAATTAGTGAAATCACAATGATTACTAAAACCAACTTTATTTATAAATGTCTGTAATGTACTATGGACCAAAGCAGAGAATTAGAATTAGCAATGAATTTAAGTTGTAGAAATTCAAATTAGGTTTTAACCTATGATCTGTAGTATTTACATTTTAAACTTACTAGATATATCCACTAAGACAACATAATTCTTAAATGTACAAATAAAATTAAGTAATTTATGTTTCATCAAATTGTTACTCTAGGTTATTGACACTAATTTGAAATATAAGGCTCTTTCATTCTAAAGTCAATATTTAACTCCTTTCTAATGATTTAAATAATTTATTAACTAAATTGTCTATGACACATTATTCAACTGCTGAAAAATATTAGTAAGTAATGGTTTTTTTGTCAAGTGATACCAAAAGTAGTCATTTAAAAACTTCAAGATGAATGACACATAAACTGCAAGTTTTAAATTGATTTATCAAATTTGAACCAATCTGATAAATAATGTGGCAATGTACAAATTAGATATTTATTATAATTTTATTTACAGAAGTTTTACTTATTAGGGAACACACTAAAAAATCCATTAATCTTTTTTATTGGTATATTTTGTGTTATTTTTTACTATGGCCATAATAATTAAACAAATTAATTATTTAACTTGTTTAACAGGCTACAGGCTGTGAAATATGCCACATCTTAGAAATCTCCTACTTGGTCAAAACACAAGATTGAATAGATTGTATTCTACATCTAATTTAGTGTCAACTAGTAATAATGAAATTAGACCATTTGTTTGCAACAGAAATCCACGTAATTTGGAGAGGTTAAGGATAGCTTTAAAACCAGCAGGTTACCACTTGGATAAACCTGGATTCTCATTCTGGCACAAGTAATTATTGTAGTTACCTAGATAACTAAATAACTCAAAACAATTTTTTATGAATTATTTACATCTTCTGTATTACATGTACATTTCTCTATATATTTCCCTCTTATGTTTAAACATTGGTCATAACACTACCATTGTTTGTGTGTCAAAGTTACAGAAGTCTGCGTCTATGAAGATGGCCTGCCTTTAACTGCTGCTTTCACCTCATCATCTATGGCAACGGGCTTGACACTGAGAAACTTATCAGTAGAAGAACAAATGAAAATCACTCTGCTCCAAGTCAATCTGTTGTGTTTGGTATATGCTGGGTGGTCAATCTATTCCCATCCAAAATATCCAATAATATTTTGGGTTTTCAGCAAAATTGGGTCTAGTATTATCTTGTAGCAACAAACTCTAGATCCCAGAACACCATGTCCCATTATCCTGTAATCTATGTTGAAGTTTTGTCATAGGGGGATTGTACACGTCTGATGTTTCCCTATGCTACTTATAAATCAAGTATCACAAAACTCAGTTGTTATAACCTTGAATGTTAAGATTGTCAGCTTGACAAGACCTATGATGTCACTTAACGTTATTCCATTCACTGATGTTTTGACTCTTAAGTTATATGAGAAACCCATATCTCATTCCTTGTTTACATGACCATGTTCTATTCCTCATATCAAAATGAGAATATTGATCACATTCCTTATATTATCAGTAAAAAGCACATCAATTCGAGCCACTCTTTTCATTTGGTGTCCTCAGTAATCTAGTCCAGGATCTAAAGGGTTGTTGGCCATGCAGTGAAAGCCTAACTCTATTTTATTTCAGATTATTGTTCTGGGCACTTGGGTGATTGTAAAAACGTATGTCATCACTTCCTTATGTGGTTGACATACCAGGAGGGGAGGGGAAACATCGCTGGGGTAGCTCTGTACTGGAACTGTTATGTCTTTTAAGATATAAAAGATTAAATAACCAAAAAATGTTATTAAACTCACAAAAATAAGGGCTTTATAAAAGGGCATTACCACCAAATACCTATCTCTTTTTAGTTTAAAATGTTTTTTCGAAAACTTTGGGGTTTTATTATAGTGTTATTTCAGTAATAACTCTAAAAAACTAGTTGTTTTTTGTTAATTATGCTCTACCAGGGTCTAAAAATTGAAAATACATATTTTTATAATGCAAAATATTATATTAGTCTACAACTGTCTAAACTATTGCAGAAGCAAGTAAACGTCACGCGCACTGTTGTACTAGTCTAGATATCTAAAGGGGGTTGAGCATGCACTGAAAGCCTAACTCAATTTTATTTCAGATTATTGTTCTGGGCACTTGGGCGATTGTAAAAACGATTATAAAAACCTCGCGTGGTCAACATACTGGGATTGAGGGGGGAATAAGCTGTACTGGAACCTTTGTATCTTTTAAAATATAAACAGAAAAAAATACATAATATTTTTGGTAGAAAATGTAAAACCGATTTTCTGTATTAAAAAAGCTGGTAAAACATCAACGTCTGATTGATCGATTCTTCCTATTAAGAAACATATTCCCACAAATAACAAATTAAATCTGCTTACTAACTTAAATCGAAATTGGACATTTCGTTCCAACGTTACCATGAATTAGACACAAAAATTATCGTTATATTAGTATATATTTGTGTGTATAAATTTGAACAAATATTTTTTAAAATTCCAAAGTCCTTAAGACAAACTTTTATCTTACTCTCCGGCTTACGTTTACCGCAATGGAATAGTTTCCAATGGAAATTCACAAAAATCAAAAAGAAAATAAGTGTTATAAGAAAAATAATTTTTACTCAGTAGGTATTATAGTTAGTCATTTTTATGTAAGAAACATTATTGACGCCCTTATTTTAGTAAGTTTAAAAACATTTGTTTCGTTATTCTATCTTTTATAGCTTGAAAGATGCAACCATTCAAGTACAGCACGTCCCCAGCGATGTTTCCCCCTCCCCCTGGTATTCGACCACATTAGGAGGCAACGACATACGTTTTTACAATCACCCAAGTGCCCAGAACAATAATCTGAAATAAAATTGCGTTAGGCTTTCAGGGCATGCTCAACCTTCTTTAGATCCTGGACTAATCAGCCTAGAAACACAAATTGAACATTGTTGGGAAATAGCATATGTTCAGAGCAATTTCGATCTACTCAAATTCAGAAATTCCATTGAACTGAATTCTTTAAAATTGTGAATCACTGGTCTTCACAAAGCTTACCTTCAATTTTTTCTGTCAATCCTTCCATAGCATTTTGAACCTTGAAAACTCTCATTACACATTAATGTCACTCAATGCATTAGGATTATATATTTGACATATTTGTTGATATATTTCACTCCTGAATGCATTTCATACTTGGTAGGCTGATTAGTTGATTTAAATGTGAAATTACACAGTACACTGCAACAATATCGACATGAATCGAGCCATTTAACTATAAAAAAATATGATGGGAGATGGAGTGCATGTGCGTTTCAATGCTTGTGTACCATATAGTTAGTTATGGTGAATCTGACGTTAATATCTTAATATCATTCGTGTATCACTTTCAAACAATGATTTAATTTATCTCACATGAAATCTATGACCATGATTTATAAATAATTTTTAGAGTAATTATCTTCTTCCACAAATTCATATCTTCTAGTAAATGTAATTTAGTTGATTATTAAATTAGGGTTAATTTAACTTTAGTTTCAATTTTTTTTTTAAATATGTATACATTTTTATTTGACATGTTTAATTTTATAAGTTAGATTTTCACAAAGTTAAAATTTAAGCAGCTTTAATTAGGGAACATTTAGACTTCAGTTTTTAATTCAATCCATTAATAAAAATTATTATTTTTCCAGATTGAAAGTAACAGTTGGTGCACGACATATAACCAGTCAAATTGTACATTATAATGGTGCAGTGGCTGTGTCTGCTTCAACTAAGGAATGGGCTATCAACAAACATTTATACAGGTATGAAAATAAGTAAATATAGTATAATGAATAATGAAAAGAATTGGATTATTCATATCTTACTAATGTAACATCAAAATACATATTTATTCACAATGCAAATTATCTTCTGAGTTATCTTTTCTCTTGATCACTGGGCTCTTCCTCCACTATACTATTCCCTTTAAACCATTGTATAATATTTCTTTTGCAAGATCCTCTCGGTTACATCAAGTCCTTATTCTTAACAATTATTTTGTTCTATTCGTTATTTTTATGTTACAAGATATTGAACACTACAGATTCTTTAGACAAACAAATCATGTGATACCTATTCTTAGGTTTGTTTTTGAACATTTTCTTTTTAATAATTTTAAGTACTCAGCTTTATTATCTGTAACTAATGAAACATTTTTTAAGATCAGAAATGCAAATGCATTATAGATGAATATAAATAAGATAATATAAATTAATATATGTTGAGGCTTAGACATTTCAGTCATAATAAACTTTAAAATAGACTTCTAACAATATCTGATGCACAACTGGAAGGTTTTAATTTTTGGGGGATTTTTAATTAAATAAAAATTAGTAAAAGGAGAATTTAATAATTGTATAGTGAAAATTAAATCTAAAAGCTTCATCTAGGAAATTGTGTTTGTCTGTATAAATCAAAGATGTGGTTTGTACACAATTTTTTTACAGTTTAATTTTGTTTTTTCAAAACTCAATTATTTATTTTTACTGTAAAATTGATTACAGTGGACCGCCAATGATTGGAATGCCAATAAGCTTTAGATGACTGAAATCGAAAATGTCAGATATCAAAACCTATTTTGGAGTTTCTTGATGTAATCATCTTGAATTCACTGATTAAACTAATTTTACACTTTTACTTAACTAAGTGAATACGTAATTGCTTACTTGCTGGCGCGTTTCAATTTGGAGTCTATGTTATGAGACATTATTCTGAAAAACAATAGTCGCTACATGGAAAACACTAAGTAATATATTTGTGAGTAGGTCGCAATCATAGCTTAGAATCATTTTACAATTATGTGTTTTTCAACTATATGTATTTATTCTTACACATAACCTGTTGCTTGGTTCTTTAAATTACATAATGTAGTAAAAAATTTGATGATTTTTCTGTTATAGTGTATAGTTTCATTTTTTTTAAAGCATGTTTCTTAATTCAAAACTTTACTATGTCAAATCTATCAAATATAAAACAACACATTAAATAATTTCAAAAGTAGAAATCATAAACAGACAGAAAGCCTCATACTTTTCCTACCATAAATTTACAATATTGGGAAAAGTGCGATATTTTACAGGGCTGGTACACAATAACACATTTGCTGCTGCCGAAACTCTTATGAACTGGCATAAAAATCAAATACAATCTTGTGCAGCACAACTATTTTACTAAAGAGTGTAAGAGGTTTTATAAAAGGAGGTCATCTACCGTTCAACAAAAAAATACCCATTTTTTTAACTACTGTTTATTTTATACTGTACTATAAAGTTAAATATTTAGCTTAGCATCAGGTTTATTAAAAGTTTAGACCAGTAAAAGTATACATTTTTGGTTTATATGTCTTGAGGCTTTTTAAAATGTTCTTATTGATATCACTTGGCAGAAAACCATTATTAATGTTATTTTTCACCAGATGTGTTTTCATACTAGATCAGTGCATTATTCAATGCTGTTAGTCATGGACAAGATTTGCTCATTTTAGCTCAAATACATTTTATACATATGTATTTTAAAATGTAAGAAATAAAAATTATAATAATATACTTGTTTAAGTGATTAACTGTTATAGTACAGTATGTTATAAAGGACAGTTGCCATGTATGATGATTTAACCAGATGTAAAAATTTTTAAGTGTCTATTTCAATATTTTATTAAATTTTAGTTTGTATGTAAGCAAAATTAGATTTTTAATTAAAAAAAGTTTGACCGCCTTTTGTTTTGGCCCGAGAGGTTTGCTATAAAACAAATTAACATTTGGAACTTTACCGAGTTCGCTGTTAATTAAAATTACTGGCACTACTGTATCTAAAATATCAAGGGTGTTATAATTATTATAACATTTAAATCAATGGCCATGATTTTAAAATTTTATAAATATAATTTGTAATTCAGGATTTACTTCTTGGCTTTTGTAGGTCCACAGATCAATCAGCTTATGTTAATCTTGCTCGAGTTTTTGCACAGCGGTGCCATGAAGCAGGGATTATTGAATTCATGGTGAATATAGAGAGAAAACCTGGCACAAAGGTATAATATAAATTTGTATTTTCTGTTTTTATCTCTAGGATGTTAACCGCATGTTTTGGGGTTAAATAGCTCCTAGGTTTTAAAAAGCTTACTAATCTTTAATTTTTGTAATAATTACGTAGACAAACTGTAAGATATAGGTAAAAAAGTTGACCTATATCTTACAGACAATTGATAATCAAAAGACTTTATTTCTTTAACTTAAAAACATTGTTATGAAACTTTATCAGTAGATACTGATACATCATCTTTTCATTTAAAATATAATGAAAAGATATAAGGATAATAATATGAATCTTTCAAACATTCACTAAATTAACAGATTCTAAAGAATGACTTATAATGCCACTTTTCCATTTTAACTTTATGTTAAAAGGCTGTTTGGTTTAAAAGTAATGCTATTGAAACTATTTTTAACACATTCAAGCCTACACCCAAGTATAGAAGGGACCATTTAGTTAACGCTAATCACCAACATCCACGTATAGCTTGGGATCCCGTATTTATTTCCATTGCAATAAAATCTCCACGCATTGTTGGCTTTCTCGATGTCATTATTTACATTAGATATTCTACTTTACATGTCTTTAAGTTTGTATTAATTAGAGTTGCTTTTACAAACAAAAGCTTAATTGTTAAAGTGTGGCAACCAAGAGCTAGCAGACATTTGTTTAACAAAAATGTTTTTTTTTGGTCAGATGGTGTGTATTTTGTTGGTGTGAGTTTTTTATATTTCAATTTAGTTGTTTCTTGCTTTAAATTTTATCTTTTAGTTATTTTTTGTTAGCTTTGATATTGGGATAGATATAATGGCTAAAGACACTTTAGAAAGTGATTTATTACAAGATATGTTGTTTTTCGACTGTGACAGTGAAACTACAGCCAGAAAGTGCATGTAATATATATTTTCACTCCAAAATAATATATGTGAAGTGATGTACAGTGTTGCTATTTTATTTATTTTACTTTTTTATACATTTTTCAAAGAACCATAATCGTTTTAACTATAGATGAATTTTGTGCGTCCTCAATTAGGTGCTCCAGCATGTGTACTAATGTGACATGTGCATACTGAACTACATGATTGTTATTTTAGAATGTTTAGTATTGATAGGCCCTTGTTATTGAGTTGTGGTCTCTGTGTTCAAGGATTACATCTCCAGAACATAGGTAAATATATATATATAAATATAAAATACGTTTTCTTGTTTAATAAAATGATCTTTATCAATCCAAAAAAAAAAATTTCTAAGAAATTTCCGTTTTGGACTGTTACCACTAGGTAAGTCTGTCAGTCTCCTATCTAGTCCAAAAATTCCTAAATAAGCTTTAAGCTCTACTAGAACTAACCTAATATACATATATTTGCCTATGTTATACAGTTTTAACAACTTTTTTATATTTTGCAAGGCCCAAATCAAACCTATCACTTTAGGAGTTTAGCCTTATTACTTGTAGGGTGAAATATATTATATAAATATTTATATTAAAAGTTGAATAAAATCAGCAGCTAATGTTTAATTGATCCAACCAATTTCAGTTTCATACTCAGACTTTAAATCTTGACCCAATATAAATGGGAGGGCGACCTGTCAGTGTTATGAAGGGGGGTCAGAGGTGAATTCCTGTTCTGTTGTTGTATTTTGTCGGTGTAATGATTAGAAATTATAACATACACTAACTGCTATTTGAGTTTGGTTAGGACTACTCTTTTGTCTATAGTTTTACTTAAACTTTTTTTTCACTTGTGTGTACTTTATGATTTTTGTATCTTTTACTCATAAAATTCCATAACACAGAGGAAACTCGATAAGTTGAAAAACTTATCCTTAGAGTGGAGATACGGGTTTCAAATTAAACAGCCATTTGAAGCCATAAAAAATTTTAAAACATAGAATGTAAGTGGAAATATAACAAAGACAAACCCAGGTGGAAAACTCTTACCGATTGTTACTTTAACATAGGATATACGTAGCACAAAGTAAGTTTTGTTTGTGTTTCTTGTTATTGCTGCATTGTGATAAAGTTTAGCACATTTGCGGTATTAATCTTAGGGAATGGATATCATTTTTAATGCCTTGTGGTTGTTTATTATAATGGCCAAGTTGATTTGAAATAGTGGAATATCTGAGATTAGATCTGTAATTATTTTCTCAGTACGAGGAGAGTTCAATGATAGATTTGAAAATTATATTTAACTTTCCTTCCCACACACTGTGAATGTGACTCATCAGCTTTCACAGAATTTTGTTTGGGAAAAATCCAACCACTTTTCCAACAATTCAACACAGTCCAGACCTTGCAGTTTCAGTAACTATTTCCTTTATTTGCACCTGAAATCTGATATAACAGGCAAGAGGTTTAGAGATGAGGACAGGACTAGAAACTAAATTTCCACTTATTGAATTTCACAGTACAGAAACCTTTTATGACAAAGGAATACAAAAGCTTATGTGACGGTATGATAAGTGCTACAAATTTAAAGAACTGTGGTACTGGTGTAGAAAGTAGCTTAAATAATGTAGATTCTTTAAAAATAATATTTTTTAGATATTTGTCTTCCAGTAAGAATGAGCTTACTTTCTGGATGTAGAGATAACTGTTTAGCAGGTAATTTATGTAAGAGTAGGTCTTCTGTTAGATATGTCTTATGTGATAAATTTAATTGACAAATTATCAAAGAATTCTCTTTCAGTGTGTAAAACTGAACACTGATTGTTCAAATTGGGTTGGGACTAATGTATTGATTCTCATTACAGCAATTTGAAATTGACAGGAAAGAACTTTTTTTTTAAATTGAAATTCATTCAAAATCGTTCCCTGTGAAAATAAAAGTTTAATTAAGTATAAAGGTTCAAATAAGATACACTAGAGTCTCGAAAATCCGAGTCCCAATATTTCAAGCTTACATATAATTCGAGCCTATTTCTATTTTAGCCTATTTTAACTATTTGAAAGGAAATGAAATGTCTATAGCCATAATAAAAATGAATGGGCATTCAAGAAAAATTCATATCAATACCTCATGCAAAAGGAAATGGTTAAGGTTTCCAAGAAATATTTGTATCAATAGGTATTTTTCTTCTTCCCCATTCTGTTGTTATCCTGTCACTCATACTTGCTGTTATGTTGTATTTGACTGTCTATATCAGTTATGTTTAGATGACAAAAGGTCAATGGGCTATTATCTTTCTTTATTGCTGCTGTTAGTTTTGACAGTGTAAATATCCCTGCACAAATGTCTAGTCTTATATTGACATATCAGAAAATAAACTCTCTTGAAGCAAATAAATCAATCAAACAATGATGACACTCATGATTAGCTGGATCTATCTTTATTCCCATTATTAATAAATCGGGACTGGGCTGTTGCCACTTTGATCTGGATATGAGGGGGCTTATTCTATTAGGGTGCATTAGAAGTCTTATTTTTTCTAATGCTCAGGAACTTTTTCCGTGCAATCAAAGTTTTTGGTAATCCAAGGGGGTCTTGGTCCGATTCACTTCGAATTATGAAGACTACTGTATTTAGTATTAAAAAAGGTTCAAATTACCATTTATTCATGTTTACAAAGTGAAAGTAACTTTTACATGAAATTCATCAATATTTGTCACATTAGTTTTCAATTGAGCCATTTTTATTAACACTTGGTGAACATAACTTTTTGTATTTTTCAGAAATTATTTAATTTAATTAATGTATAACAGTTTATGAAATATTTTTAAAATCATTAGTAATTAAAATACTTTTATCATTACAGTTAAATGCATTTATTGAGGAGCTGGAAAAAGAAGGCTTAGAATTATCGGAACCAGATATATATGTTCATCCTCAGCCTTCAGACTCATTCAGACCAGAGAAGTCTTGGGAGGTACACGAGTAAAACCTTTTGCTGTATTTATACATATTAGAAGTTTGTTTAAAAAATAATATATACTTTATTTATTACAAGTGTTTCCTTTTATTATGTTATAACAGTTGCTTTTATATCCCTATTGAATCTTCCTTTGTTTGAATAAAGTAACTTCATAAATTTATGTAAGTATAAAAATTCTTCATTTAACATCATGTGAATAAATGCCAGTGATCACAATTTTGCTATTAATATATGTTATTAGCTGCCTGTAGTAAACAAATGGAACCAGCCTTAATTAGAAGTATCAGATATGGAAAGAAGAAGAAGAATTAACTAGTGGTGTGATAGCCAGGTGTTAATTTGGTTAATAAAATTTATCACATTTACTTTTCACTTTTTAATTAGTAAATGAGGTTTACAGGCTTCAGAAAGTTAAATACCTTAAATGTTTAATTTTTTGATCAGTTATTATTATTACAAATGTTTTTACTTTCTTTCAAATTTTTAATCACATGTTTTTAACTGCAAACGAAATTTGCATTACAACAAACAAGTAATATTAAAAAAAAATCCTACTAGGGATGATATTATAAAAAGCCAATTTCTACTAAGGACAACAAAGAAAATTTTATTTTAGTTTATTTTTATTGTATATTTACAATTAACATAGTTTCTTTTCGCTTTCTTTTCATATTGTCCATTTATTATTATTTATGGTAATAATATGGTTACCAATGCAGAAATTTAAGGTTGTGCACTGGAGGTTTCGAAGACAACCAGTTGAGAGCAAAAAAAATTCCATATACCTCTAAGAAATACATTTCCCACTATGGAAAAGTTAGCTAAGTGCAAAAGCACTGGATTTCAAACATGAAGTCTTTCAGTTTGAATCCAACTTAAAGACATCAACATTTTTTAATTTAATTAATAAAACTGTATTAACATCAATTGTTATCCACTACAGTTTTTTAAGATGTATTTGAACTTGTGTGGATAAATAAAAAAAGTATTTTATCAACAACTGAAAATTTGTACAATATATATATATATATATATATATATATATATATATATATATATATATATATATATATATATATATATATATATATATATATATATAGATTTTTTGGACTAGGAGACTGACAGACTTACCTTGGTAAGAGTCCACACTGTAGTCTTGAAATAGAAACACATAAAAGCACTTAAAGCTTTGTGTTTCTATTTCAAGACTACAGTGTGGACTCTTACCAAGGTAAGTCTGTCAGTCTCCTAGTCCAAAAAATCTAAATAATCTTTACCAACCAAAACTAACCTAAAATATATATATATATATATGAGTGTGAACTAACAGAAGGAATTGAAAAATTAAGTTAAAGAGTATATCCCTAAATGGAATCTTAAACACAGAGTATATTCAATTATCTCAAGGCTATTTACCTTATATTAATACTATGATATACTAAACTAGACAGAGTTTAGAACAAATGAATATTTTTTTAAAAATATGCAGTGCTAACTTTCTTTTCCTACATCAATATGTACCTAACAGCCGATTTACATATGAAAGTAAAAAATGAACTATTGTTAATATTTGTCCATAAAAACAAACTCTCCAGGTTTATCTGAAGTTTTTAAATGATAATTTTTCATTATAAATACATGACATTATATGAGAACTGTGAAGCCTTGAGCCTGAAATAAAGGAAATCATTTTACCACCATCCACTATAATTTAATATCAATAAAATTCACTTCAGCTTAGTACTATTTACAATGTAAAAGAACCATGTATATGTTTTTCCTTATATGGAACACCTGCCTACCAAATCAAGCCATGATGAATCCAATGTGAAAACTTTCCAGTCTTTTCTCTTTGTCAGGAAATTTAATTTAACCACCGGTTATCATAATGTTGCTAGAATTATATAGTTGTTTTATTTATTACGAACCATTTGCCTAATTTTTGTTTCTATTAGAAAAGATGTAACCTATTAGTGTTGTTCCAAATTCAAGCTATATTTTGTCAAGCAGCCTCTCTTTTTATGGAGGATTTTGCTTCTGTTGGTCAGTCACTTTGTCTTATTCATCTTCAACTCATATTTAAATCAAATACACAATAAATTATTATAAATGCTATAATATATTATTACAAAGGATAAATAAACTAAATAATGGAGCAAATTAAAAACTGTTGCTGATAATAGTAACAGATATGTAAATCCAAGCCACATTTAAAAGAAAGTAATACTCAGTGAATAAGCAGTACACAAAATATGAACAAACTTACATGAGAGCTTAGCTCTCACTAAGCGTCAAGACCATAACTGACAGTGTTTACAACTGAAAATTCATGACAGCAGCAGTTCACATGGCATGTTAGAGACACTCAGTTTCTGCAGAAAATAATTCAATGTGGGGCAGGTATTCAATGTAATTTATGTACCATCCTTTCAAATTCAATTATATATATATATATTTATTTATTTATCTTTGCAATACTGATATCTTGTAATCACTTACACTTAAATGTACTTCAACAAGAATCTTATTATTGAGTCTCAAAATGAGAGCATATAATTAATAGTTCTCAAAAGTCAACTCACAAATATACTAAGTAAAACCCTAGTTTAACTTAATTAAAGTGTAAGTGATATATATTATATAAAGAGAGCTTTTGTTTGTTTGTCCGCAAAAACTACTTTTCCAATCGTTCCAAATTTTGATTGAAAATTATTTTTTACATGTGGAATGTCATAGGAAGTATGAAGTACCATTTTGTTTTTTAATGCATCACAAAAAAACATGGAACTACATTCGAATAGCATAGTAAGGACTACTACTTTGCATAGGAATGGAATTTTGAGGTCAGCGCTATGCTCAGCCTGCATACCTTCTTGCAGTAGCTAGAAGAAACGTATCTGCATCTGAAATTAACAATAGTATTTTTGATCACGTAAGAGGAGAAACTAAAGAGTTTTGATCAGTTGATGCTGTTGGGAGTACAGAAGACGCTGTTTGATATTCACAAGAATTTTTTAATTCAATTTATCCTTCTGGCTTTCCACCACATAACTCACAACTAAAAGTTGGTGTTCCTCTAATATTATGTAATTTAAACTCACCAAAATTATGTAACAACACGAAAATGCAAATAAAAGGTATGCATAGTAATGTTATCGAAGCTACTATTCTTGTTGGATCAGCAGCGGAGAATTTGCCTATATACCCGTATACCTATGGTTCCTACTGATTGACTTTACCAGTTTAAGAGACTTCAATTCCCCATTAACTTTTTGTTTGCTATTACAATAATAAGGCTCAAAGCCAAACATTTTAACATATTGATTTTCTCTAAGTGTTTCTTGCATAGACAATTATATGTGGGAATATCTAGAATAGGAAAACCGAAAAATCAGTTAATTTTATTAACAGATGGTTTTAAAAAAGATGTTATTTAATCTGAAGCTCTTCTAAATAAATATTTCAAAAGATCGTATTACTTGCACTGAAACACTCCAATTTCTATTCAATTATTTACCATAGCGAGGCTTAGGTTAATTTGCATAACAGCTGTTTAAAAACTAAAATTATTTAAATTTATTTACTGCAGGTTATTAGTATAAAATTCTATTGAATCGAAAATGTCTTTCATTTATAAATTAATAAATATAGTAATTTATAAAATAAATCTTACCAAATGAATTTAATATGGAAAATGGGTTTTAGTTTTTGTGTGTTAACGTGTTATTTGAATGTAATTAATATAGATTTTTGTCCAAATTGTTTTTTTCTGAGAGAAATAGGAATTATTTTATTATTTTTGTGTTTAAATTCTAGAAATACATATTGAAATTTAGTAATATATGATGCCGAATGTTTTTTTTATACAATGGGTAGAGGGCTATAGTTGTTTTTAAGTAACACTAAATACAAGATAGCATTCACAAATACAGTTTTTCACTAAATTTAAAAGTGGATAAGAATCATATTGCGAGTAACTATCCAAAAACACTTTAAGTAAATAAATAGAATAAAAATGACAATTTGAAAATGTTCTCCAATGTAAATAACCTATTTCCATAAAAATAACAAAATTTAATTTTTTCATAACAAGTTTTCTTGACATTCCTCTATTCTAATATCATAGCAACACGTGACAGGTAGGCCTATATTAAAGTACAAACATTCCAATAACAAGATTATTAATAATCTATTTAAGAAGAAAAGCATCATCTACAAATTTCTTAATGTACATACATTTCATTGCCAAGAATATTACATGTTCAAAGCCTAGTTCTATTTTCAGAAAAAGAAATATTAAGTTATAATTATAAAAAATGCGCATTCTAGTTTCTAGAATATATATAAGTATTCAGTTTATTATGAAGTACCGAGAGACTGAGCTTTGCTTGAATAAGGCAGAACATTTATGGTAAGCTAAGTAAAATACAAAAATTTATAAAACTAATGGAGAAGGGAATAAATAAAAACAACCTGAATATATGAATCATCAGAAATACCTAATGTTTAGATTAGCTGTTGTTTGTTGTTGCGGGATGTCTTCAACCTCGGCCAGACATAGACTGATGAGCCGCACTGCCCAATCCAAGACCAAGACGGCCGGGGATCAGGTTGAGACTGGTGCCGGCCTTGGATTGGGCAGCACCATTGAGCCAAGGTCATCTCCTGTTATTTAGGAATTTGGATACCAAAACATAAGGATACAATTCCATAACATGGGAACATGGATAGAGAGAGGGTAATATGGGAACTCTAGTAACCACTGGGGCAGAATCTCAAACTTTCCCAACGTTGAGACCGGTGCCAATTAATTTTCAATGGCCAAAAACCCAAATAAAATCATAAATCTTGAGGTTTAAAAAAAAAATTTCTGGGTCCCTGCTTATTTTAAAATATTAGATAACTAGGGTTAAATGTTGTGAGTCAGAGCTATTTTGTTATTCTCAAGGTAGTTATAGCTGAAAATAACTAAACCATATTCAAAATATATTTGTTTTATCAATAATATTTGTCAACAAATACCAAAATGACCACTTTTCTCTGACATAATAAAACTTTACTCCACCCCATTACAAAAAAATTAAATTAAATATATATACACAGATATAGAATATAATATAGCCTATAGGTAGCAAAACTTTTTAAAAAATCATCTTGATTCATTAAAGATAAAAGCTAGGTGGTTTTGTAACAAATGACAAGGTAGGTAGAAGAAAAAATTTACAGATTTTTCATGTACACAGTGCAAGGTAAAAATATAAAATACGGAGCGTTTAATACATGTGTCACGATTCACAATGTTGACAGATTGTCGTTGGTGGAGTGGGAGAGTTACACGACCAATCAAAAGGCAGTATTTTCCTTACATTGCTTCGTCTTCTGGGGTCAGTTAATATACACCATAACCTACGAAAACCCACCTTGAGATCAGTCACGGTCTGCGTTGACATGGGACACATTCCCGAATCGGCCGTCATCAACAGATATAAATAATTTTAATAATATAAATATGGATTCTATTTTTTGTATGTTAAGGTATTATTTGAATTAAATAAATATAGAAATTAGACTAAATTGTTTCGGTTTTAGGAAGACATGAATTAGGTTATAATGTTTACGCTAAATTTCTAGGAATACTGATCACCCCATATATATAAGTTACGTGTTATATTAAGCTTGAAAGGTTTTTAAAAATGATTTTATTTTTACAAACCTTTGTTAATTACGAAACATTTAATTTAGAAATGGTTACAATAATTTAGCTTAATAAAAACAAATACAATTGATGTACACTCAATCGGAGTGAGAAACGTCTGTACGATACAGTGGCCGCTTAAACACTGCCGGGGCTCTGTTCTCACACCTATATAATACTAAAGCTGCGTAAGCAGGAATTTTCCTAGCACGCATTTAATTATGAAATGTTCACATAAAATGTTTATATAACTTATATATATATATATATATATATATATATATATATATATATATATATATATATATATATATAAAGAACTTAGTCAAAACACAAATACAATAATTATAATTGAATTTGCAATTCAATATAATAGTAAATTCAATTATAATTCTTGTATTTGTATTTTGACTAAGTTCTTTATTAATACACAAGAATACATATTGCAATATTTATATATATATATATATATATATATATATATATATATATATATAATAAATTAAAAATATTTCATAAACAAGAATAATTTTAATGAATATATTCTTGTTTATGAAATATTTTAAATTTATTAACTATATTACAAGAAAACATATCACCATATTTTATATATATATATAATATACAAATTTACTAGCTTACAAGACAAACCTTTAAAAAAATAAGATCCTTGCTAAATGTATTTTATCTAAAATATCTATAAGTAATAAAATGGTTACAATATTTTAAACTTACATACTGGTAAAACACTATTATAACTTATTATACAAATTGTATAATTTGTGGTGTGTTTAAGTACTGTGTGATTATAAAGGCAGTAACATAGTCTTCTCTTATTGTATTTCCATGCGTTGTTTCCATCTGTTACCATAGTTACTGAACTTGCTAAATTGTAAACAATATCAATGACGTCTGGGGTTCTCCATTTCGGTTGTCTACTTTAGGAACCAGTAGTGTTCATATTACTAATCTCTGTTCTATATCACAGAAATAGGACATTAAATGTTTGTATTTGGTAATTAATATTTACATATGGTACAAATACAGTGTAATGGATCGATTTTAATAAAATGATTTATTCTAGTAAATACATCATCTTATACCTACATTTGAGGTTGACTAGGTTTCTTTTTAATGCACTTAAAATCAATATTAATACATTTTTAATAGAAATACTACAAAAATTAGGCTTATAATCAAATTTATAAAACAAATAACTACATTTTTATATTATTTTTTGTAGTTTCAGTAAATTTATTTCTTAAATAGCTCATTAACTAAAACAATATATGTTTCCTTTTATAATCATGATTATAGTAATCTAGTCAATATTTCTATTGATTTATATCCTACTCATCTTAATTAACATTTGTTAGTGCCTTAATGAGAATTTTATGTTGAATTATACTCCGATTTAATTTACATGAAGAATTATTGTTCTTGAAAGAGTACTGTAAGCTGTACTAAGTATAAAAAGTTTTAAAGGTAGGCCTACATACTGAAATCATTTTTAAAAAAATTTCAAAAAGATTTATTCTGCAATAATGTTACAAATATTGTTTTCTTAGTCAGTATAAAAATTACATGCCTTAAAGTAATTTATTATTAATAAATATTAATAATATTATATTAATTAATATATTACTTAATAACTATTATTAATAAATACATTATTAGTAATCATACTCATTATATAATTGTTAATGTAGTCAGTTAAGCCTTGATAATATTTTGTTTTCAATAATAATTACAAACCCTAAGCTACAAATTTAAATAGTTGAAACAAAAATTTATAACTTTTCCTTTTGGCACAATTCTTGCTAAAAAAAATATTTCTATAAAACTTTTTTTTTAATATTTAAAAAGTAGTGCTAAGAATCTTAGCTTGACTAATTATTAGGAAATTCTCAGTTTGAACTTATGATGGAAATCTATATGGCGAATCTATATTAGTTGAAAAACTTGCGACAAAGTGTAAGTTGGTTAGAAAAAGAGAAAATTTATAACCAGAATCAAAAAACGTCTAGCTCATACAAACTAAGAAATGGAAACCTTATTAAATATATATATATATATATATATATATATATATATATATATATATATATATATATTATTGTAATTTTCATTCCTGATGATGTTGGTACTATTTACCAACGAAAAGCTTTGAATATAAATTAATAAATATTCTTGTATTTGAATAACCTATGTTATTTTAATATATATATATATATATATATATATATATATATATATATATATATATATATATATATATATATATATATATATGTATATATATATATATATATATATATATATATATATATGTATATATATATATATATATATATATATATATATATATATATATATGTGTATATATGCATACTTATATATATACATACTCAGTATGTGTGTGTGTGTTATTTTCTTTGAAGTATGCCCTTGGGATGTTATGAAAAGTTTCAATGTCCCTTCCACTGTTTACAGGAGTACCAGAAGTTGTTTTTTTAAAATATGTTTCAATCTTTAGTTACAGTTTCTTGTTTGTTTTTTACCTTCCCAAAAATATAGTGTTTCAACTTCATGAAGAGATAAATATTGCTTGGAGCTAGAACTGGACTATAGACATGATTTGAAAGTATAGGAAGTTTTTCTTTATGATAAATTCTTGAATTGAAAACTTAGTATGAGCAGTCAAGTTATATTGATACAGCTCTCAAATGAGTGTGATATCCTATTAATTTATTTTTAATCCAAACTGCATTTTTTGTATCAAAGCCTGTTTCTTCTGTATACCTCCTAACCTCTCTATAAGCTTCAGTTAAAGAAGTAAATATCTCTGTGACAGACTTGATAAGTTTCACAGGAAATTTTGTTGCATACTACTGCTCAATATTTTGAAAACATAAAAAAGCTATATTTTCCTTGCAATTTTGAGGAATGATGTTACTATGTAAATGATTATATAAAAACTTGTATAAAATTATTTTAGAAACCTTGATTTATTTTACATAAAGAACAAAATTCTTACAGTTTTTGTGTAATAACAACTACTATATGTATATTTTTGTGTGCAATGTTTACTTGGCCCCTCAGTACTGCTGTTAACCTTCAAGAAGACGTATAGAGTTTAAAATGGGAGGGGGCGCTTGCGGAGGTTTATTCCGCACAAATGCCCTTTAAAATTTAAACGGTTTACGATTTTATATTTGGGTGACTTTACAATTAATTACTATATAAATGCACTGTAAATAATTTTAGACATCATTATTGTGCAATTTTAATTTTCTAAACGTCATATTTCTAAAAATATTTTTTATCTGTTAAAACGTGTAAGCAATTTATAATAGACCACTGTTTTCATTATGGGGGAGGTGTTTGCAGGTTATTTTTCTGTAATGAAGTAATTCAATGCCTAGGCGTATAAGATATATGATTGTGATGATAGGCCCTACATATAAGAATATGAAATTAAGTATAATAGTGAAAATATTTTTAATTAAATATATAACCTCAAGAATTAGTGGATGAAAACAAATATTGGCTTTATAACACAAAAGATTCTATCAGAATCTTATAGTCTTTGTTAAAAAATCCATAATTGTTTATTTCTAAGCTTACTAGTCACCACTAGTGTAGCGTGAACATGACCTACTCTTAAGAGAATTACGTTTCTTTTTGCTGTTTTCTCTTGCCTTTCTGGTTCAGTATTAAAGAGCATTTTTTGTTTTTTACTAAAAAAAAGCTTCTCTTCTATTGTAGAACTGCATGGTAACAGCTTCCTGGCGAATATTTAGTGGGATTTTCTTTATAACGTGAAATCTGACAACATTTCAACAAATTAGTAATTTTCGTCATTTTCAGATTGATCTATTATGTCTTCATTTGTTTCATTTACAATTTCATTGACTTTTTTGTCAGGTTTATCATCTGGCAAATAGACTCGTTTTCGTCAGAATCATCAAAGAGCTGTCTATCAAAATTTTTTGGTAGAAAGTATTTATTGATTTCCTTTTCTTTCGACACCAAATAGCATTTTACGAATTCTCTCCTCTTTAAATGGAACAACAGTAAAATGTAAAACGTAGATCCTAAAAAAACATACAACACTAGAATAATAATAACAACAAAAACAATAATAATTCAACTCCACTAAGTCTTTTGTAATGTAAATAACTGCACGAGAAACTTCACACAAATAACTTACACAAAAGGGCACTTGTGGACAAAACCTACGCAATCTGACCGTGATTGACAAAGATTAAATTCACATTAATGCTACTTGGAAAGAATTAACAAAAATAGGTTGGGCCGTTTCCTAGAAAGCAGGTTTTGGAGTAACGAGCTGGAAATAAACATCTGACAACTGAAAATAAACGTGCGGAGAAAAACTCTGTATGGGCCCTCTCGAGGGTTAATATTCCCCTCTTCAGTATAATGTTATTCTTGCTCTTATAGTAGTTTATTACTTGTCCAATAATTACTTAGTTTAATAGTAAACTTATAGATACTTTATATATAAACTCTATATTTATTGACCATTTACTGTAACTACTATAAGAACTGAAAAAAACCACCTTACCGTTATAAATGTTAAACTCCTGCCAGATTTAGGGTTTAATGAACAACAAATGTAAGAATTTATTTATGCTTTCTGAGTTTAAAATCACTATTTTAAAACATATGTAAAAACAATAGATTTGATCCAATCTTTGTCAAGTATAATATTACCAAAACTAATTATAATAATTAACCACTTTAACACTAGTTTATAACTATCTGAACTTTAAATTTGTAAAAACTGACTCAGACAGAATGTTTTTGATCGCTATGTGGCGATCTTCATCAGGGTCTTCATATGTGTGAAGACACTGATGAAGATTCCCACATAGCAATTGAAAATTTTCTGTCTCAGTAAGTTATTACAAATTTATAAAATTTAAAGTTTGGATAGTCATAAACTGGTGTTAAAGTGATTAATTAAAGACTTGTTATGAATGAATATATACAGTATATAATGAATAGAAAACTTTCTGAGCAAAATCATGACCTGGGTAGTTAACTTCATCCGATATCCTCCTATCAGAAAATATGAGCATCCATACTAGATATACTAGTTCTGATAAGCGAAAGATATCTAATATATGTCAACTATAGGAGATCAAATTGCTGGAAAAGATAAAAGATTTTTTGCAAACACTTTTTTTATATAGATACTAGCAGACATATAAACTATTACAAGGTTACAAATACATTTAAAAATATGAACCTATCTTTATAGATATGATCTGTTGTGAATACAAAATGAAAAGATAACTGACGACGTTTGAAAATGTAGGAAAAACAATTATTCAAATAGCATATCTTTGAGTATCATGTTTTTAATTTAAAAATCTTATAAGTGCAAGATCATTAGTGGATGAAACTTATATAAAGAGAGAATGGAAGATACTAGTGATGCAAGAAAAAATTTTATAATCAAGACATCTGGTAAGTCTTATAATTTAACTCTTTTAAATTTATTTGATTGTAAACATTTGTTAGCAGCTAATTAGAAATTGCTAAACCCTAGAAAGAAATATTGTACCTAGAATTAGTTCATTAAAAACACTTGTAAATATTTTACAACTTGCCTATAGTTGCACTTACTTATATTTGTTGAGGACAGCTGTTTCGGGGGATGTGTCCCATTGTCAAATCAGACCATGGGACACATCTCTCTAAACGGCCGTCTTCAACAAATATAAATAAGTGCTACTATAGGCAAGTTGTAAAATATTTACAAGTGTTTTTAGTGAATACTAGTAGCTCACATGAAGATGGAATCAACAAGTATAGAATTAGTTATTAGTATCTAATCATATTTTTAGTAAACGAATATCAATAGCCTAAAATCTTCTATTTATTTTTTTAATATATAATACTTTATCATTATAAACAAAAATACATTTATTTAAAATTTTAGAAACCAAAAATATTAAAAGTATCAATCAAAGTAAATACTTTTTTAAACCATCAATTATATTACAAGTAAAAAAGAAGATGGTAGCCCGTTAGTTAACTATTACTGTTTTTTTTAAAGACTGTAGTTATTTTATATAAAAAGTATATTTTAGAATTAAAAAGTCGGTTACAATTTATAAAGATTTTATTTTATATATATACTCATTTTAACAGCCAATAAAGTAGAAAAAATTCAAAATTACTTTAAATTAGGTAAAACATTAATTAGAAGTATCAATACTTATGGAAGTACTGTTTTGGAACAATGTTTTTGTAAACAAAAATATAATATTAAATTCGTACTATTACTTGCATATCCTAAAACCAAACGGTATGTTGTTTACAAAAACCACATTAAAGACAAAATTCTCTTATTGGTACAGTTCTGAAACACCAAAGTTACTGGTTGAGTGGGCCAAGGATATCAACGACAGCATTTCTTTCTACTGTTCATTTGAACTTGAACACTTTGACAGACTCAATCATTTTCTGCTACAGTATGTTATTTTTAAAAAACTGAAACAATGTGTGGCGTTCTGTCCTCTTCAATACTGGATAAGTAACTATCACTTGACACTTTCATTGCCACTGTACTGTATATAAATAATAATCTACTCGTTGACATTTAAGTATAGTAGTCTCGAAAATCAGAGTTCTGATTTTTTAGCTTAAAATCAAGCCTATTTCTATTTCAGATGATATTATTTATTTGAAAGGAAATTGAAATTATTTACTGTTAAACAAAGCATCGTCACACAATATCTCTTGGAATCGACTGAAAGGGAAGAAGTATTGTAGGCTTCCTAAAAAAATACAGCTATGGAAGTTATGTACTGGGTAGCCCAATCATGGAACTAAATCAAAGAAGAAACATTAAGTAAGTCATAATGATGTATTGAGTCATAATAAAACTGTTGTTTGTGTCATTGATCTTAAAGGGGAAACAAATTTGACATTTTTTATCAAGAAACTTCCAGGTTGTAAAAATGTCGATGATACGGCCATTCGTCAATGGATGAGTAAAGACGAACATAAGTAAGTAACAATAACACATGTTATGACTATTGAAATTATACAAAAAAAAAACTACTGAAGGTAGTGATGATGAGAATAAAGATGAAGGTTTGACTGAGACAGTACAAGTAGGGGAAATTAGTCATAATGAATAAACAGACACCTTGGAAACTGGAATGCGCTATATTGAATAACAGACACCACGCCGATAGATGTGCGTCTGCTAAGACATCTAAAACAGACTGCAGAACAAAAACAATCTGATAAGCAATTGCAGAAACACTTATAACATTTTCCAAAAAATGTAGCAATCAGAATGAACAATGTATTCCAAAGCAACATTAAATTTATGAATTTCTTCTTCAATTATTGTTTGCAGAAGTTTTTTTCTGTAAGTTTCATGTTCTGCAGCACACTTCGTTCTATAGGCTGAAGCAACGATGTCAAGTTAGGTGGAAGAAACATTGCTTTTATGTCTTTACATACCAACGGCATGTCTGAAGGATGTGAAGGAGCATTGTCTATCAAAAGTAGAGGTTTTGGTGGCAGTCCATTTTTTTCATTAAATTTTGTTTTTGAAGGAACAAATTCAGTTTTGAACGACTCCTTGAAAATATTGCCAGTCATCCACGCCTTACACTGATTTCTGTAATAAATAAGGAGAGGATTCAAATTCATATTTTCCAATTACCATTAATAGCATTACTGTAAGCTGAAACTGTGAGATGCTGTTTGCTTGTTTTAAAGCCTGGTGCAGAAGATTCCTCTTTAGAAGCAAGACTTTTAGAGGGAAGGGCTTTAAAATTCAATACAGTCTCATCCGCATTATACACTTGCTGGGTGAGTAATTTTCAGACGAAATCAAATTTGTGTATTCGTCTAAATACTCCTTTGCAGCAAGATTATCACTTTATAACTTCTACCCGCTTACCGTTAGTTGCCTAATTCCGTCCGTTCTCTTCAATCTATTGCTAGCAATACATTTCAAATCACCGTTCATTAATTTGTTTAACTGTAATGCCTTATCTTGTATTAATGGACCACTAGTACAAACTCCTTTCTGTCTCTTGTGTAAACCATAAAAATAGAGCCTCATCAATTTTTTCATTGACAGAAACTTTCAAGTGATGGCGTTGCTCAAAAGACTTTTCACTTGTTGCACTGGAAAATTTTAATTTTTGATACAGAAATATGTAATGAATGCTCTAATATTGTTCGTTAATAAAAAAAACGCAATTCTGTCAAATTCAAAATACCCAGCAAATTCGAAATCCGAACTATTTCGGCAAATCCGAACAGGCTATAGCCCCAATTAGTTCAGATTTGAGGGGTTCCACTGTATTACAAACTTGCACTACGAAATCTAAGAAATAAATAGCGTACTAAAAATGGCATCTATCATCATTTAAGAAGTGATTAAATGAACTGCATTAACATGCATTAACACGTGCATAGAACTACAATTGAATTGCTGAGGTTGCAAGAATCACAAAAAGAAATTATTTTCTGGGTGTACTTCAAATTTGTGAGTAGATGGCATGTCTACTTAACATTTCAACTATGACAAGCCAGTTTCAGTTACTTCAATTTCAGCCTAGAGCTCACTGTGATGTGGCTCTCAGGTTCAATATTTCTGTTTCTTTCTACCTATTTAACCCTCTGATACACGCATAGAAAAAGTAACACGGTTCACTCTAATTTTTGTATTTGTTTGAATTTCTTTACTTTAATAATAAACATAATAAATTATTTGTACAAACTTTGGAACCTTAACTACGATTTCGTACACAGCGTTTCTTTTATTTAAAGTTTGTTAAAACTTTTATCTAAATGTCTCAAATCCCACCAGACCTTCACCTTCTGTCACACATAGGTGGAGAATTTCTCACCGACTTAGGACTTTGACGTGAAGTTTTATTAAATACTCTCTAAACTAATAAAGTCATAAATTAACGCCCATGTTGACAAGTAGAACTAATAACTTATGTAACAATTTGTATATATCACTAAATTAAACGAAAATGTTTTAACATAAAAGAATGACAACGTTACATGAATACTTACTTACTTACTAGCCAACACCCAACCTTGGCTGTTGAGCCATTTGGTGGCGTGCTGACCAGTACAATCGAGAGAGACTTCCTTCATTGTCCTCTTCGTCTGGCTGGATGTGGCCCAAGGAAGCGCATGTGAGGAGGTAATCTACACCATGGTTCCGTTTCCGCACAACACGCAATCCGGCGATTGGAGGACATGAATCTTTTGGAGGTGTGCCGCCAGGTAGTCGTGTGGGGTGAAGTTGATCGCCTGTATGTGGTGCCCCTTGCTCTCGACTGAACGATCAACACAAGGTTCACCTTTAAGCTCGCTGACGTTACATGAATAGGCAGGGATTCCCTGTCAAAACCACTTTAAACTGTCAATGTGTGTTGAATATCATCTCAAGATCAAATGAATAGGATTTTTCTGGTGCTTGGTAGGTAAAGGGATGATGTCTTCGAATTTCACTCAATTATTACCATATGTTTAGCAATATTACAAAGTTAACTGAAAAAGCGGTTAGTATGTATCTTAAGCTAAATGTTAAATAGACTAATTATCTTTCTTTGTTAAAATATTATACTACTTCAATTGAAAAGTACTACATTTAATGTTATGTATAGTTTTTCAGATGCTTTTATTATATTTGGTTTATATTTCCTCTAGTAATTATCTGTTATAATAAAGTAATGTTTTTTTTAATTCATTAAACAAAAAACACTGTTTTTAGGAAATTATTTTGGACTGACAATTCCAACAGAAACTTTGGACTTTTTAAAGCTGAATAGTAATTTAAATGATTTTCTAGAAGATATTGGTTGTTTTTTGTTAACAGCGAAATGTTATAAAAACTCAGCACTTCAGTTCAATAATACTGTAAGTACTATTTATAAAACAAAGAAATAAGATAGTTAATAATAGTTTTTTATGAACTTATGCCATTGACATTTGATATAAAATTTATGTTCCAGGATTGAAATGTATTTATATTTTGAACTTATTTCTTTCCAAAGGCTGAACTTTTGTCTTTCTGTACTTCTACTTGTTCCAAATGCAGAACTCATTTCCTTAGGAGTATACATTTATGTAAATAAATTTTTAATTTTGAAATATATTATTTTAAAATTTTACTTTATTACATTTATAATTCTGTTTATTACATTTATAAAGAAAACAATTTATATTTTGATAGTTTTTTTCGAAAACTGTATGGCAGACTTAGTGGTTTGAGATCTAGACCTTTGTTTCTCAAATGATGATAAATAAATTCAGATACCCTTAAAGGTGTATGAAAAATATATGGGGGTATATGGTAGTTAATAAAAATATAAATAATAATAATAAGTATTAATACCACAGCACAAATATAGAAACAAGTTCAGGTTATGACTTATTATCTATATTTGATAAAGCTTGAGAAAGACGTAATGAACTTCGAGAAAAGAAGACACATGATAATCCCTTCCATTCATTTTTCAGTATTCAATTGTAAATTTTTGTGATTGTTAAAGTTTTACTAAAGATTAAAAGTGAATTATCATAGTTCAAATATTATTACTCTTTCTGTTTTTTATAATCTGTTTAGTTCTATTTTCGGTAGCCTAAATTTAAAAGGTAACAAAGTACTGAAGTACTTTATTGACTTTGTGTATAAATTTAAGAATATTTTATTCATGACCCCTGGATTTTCTTCTGAAATTGTTGTCCCAAGTGAACATACCCGATAACTATAAATACAAAAAAAATGACGGCAGTGGTTTATTTGTCTAAAAAAGTTCAAAAAGGGTGATAATAAAAAAAAATAATGTGAATCTCTGCCAAATCTCTGATAAATAAATCCACCAATTCTAACAAGCTTAAAACTTTGTGGTCAGATGTAAATGCATAACGACTTTTAGCAGATTGACTTTAAAAAAAAAAACGACAATACTGATGCATAAGTACCATCAGGATTAGGATTCTGTATAGTTTATACTTTCTATATTCACTTATTTACTTTGAGTAGTCAATACAATTCACAAGTAGTAGATGAATTAAAGTAAATAAGTATATCTTTAAAAATGTTTATAGAACTGAGGAACATAGATCCAATTGGGTTTATTCCCATTAATTTTTACTTTCAGTGTAAAAATTCTTCAGTGGAAAGTGATTTTAGAATTTAAAAATCACTTTACATGTGGATTTGAACATTATTGTAGGAAATTTTGTATTAAAAAGTGCGTTCACCCTACCAAACCTTAAATAATAAAAAATAACTTGAAGAAAAGAAATTAACATTTTTATGTAAAATAAGTACAAAAGCAAATGCCCCATTCTGTTCTCCATTTATGCTGAAAAATGTTTGTTTTGTTTGTACTTTATTTATTGTCAACTCTATAAGGATAGTTGAATTTTTAATCATTTAATTCAGTTATCAAGAATCCTGAAAATGAATAAAGGTAATATTTTCTGGCATTGGCAATCTTATAAAAATTTTAGAGGTGAACTCTAGATATGAGAAAATTTCAATCAGGTCAGCCTCTTACAGATTCTAAGGTAAACCATATAAAAACTCTTTTGGTACTCATTCGGTAATGTATTTGACACAGAGGATACCTTTGACTGAAGAGATGTGTATAAAGTTCTGGAAGAATAATATGACTTTGTGACAAAAAGTGTGTTCCCTGCTCTTTTACAAGCAGAATCAAGATTGGTTTTTCTAAACAAATTCAACCACATCTCCTCAATATGTTTCAAACTTTTTGTTTTACATGTTATGGATAAGCATATTGTTTAAGGAAAAAACTTGTTCATTTAAGTATATTTGCCTAGTTATTTTCATTTGCAGAATCAGTGGAAGACATGATATAATAGATACACTCCATGCAAAACTTGGTTAAACTATATATAAATAACTTATACAACAATTTGGAAAATCTACCACACATAACTGAAGCTTTGTAAAATTAAAAACTTATATTTTGCACAGTGAAACACAGAAATTCTAGAAATGTAGAATTTACTGGTTGAAAATGGATATATTATATGATATATTATACGATATATTATACATTATATATATATATATATATATATATATATTCTTGATATTTTATGTTATCCATTGTTTTTCCGTTGCCCTGACTTTATGAAGTTAATATATTACTATTGTAAGTAATTTTATCCACCATTAAGTGCGATGATATTACCTTGTGTGATGAGGCGCCTTTCGGTCACTTGACCATTGTCGAATCACTGATTACTTTTTCTCAATTTTTCTGGTGTGGTTGTTCGGTCCGTCGTGTTGGTACTTGTTGACGTCATACACGTTTCCTCTTGAGTCTTGACAAGGCTCCATAAGACTCAAAAGAAAACGTGTAAGATACTGGTGGATAAAATTACTTACAATAGTAATATATTAACTTCATATATATATATATATATATATATATATATATATATATATATATATATCGCAATATGTATTCTTGGCTAAAAGAAATAAGTCAAAATACAAATATAAGAATTATCATTGAATTTACAATATTAATAATAATGTATGTATGTATATATATATATATATATATATTCTTGATATTTTATGTTATCCATTGTTTTTCCGTTGCACTGACTTTATGAAGTTAATATATTACTATTGTAAGTAATTTTATCCACCAGTTGCACTGACTTTATGAAGTTAATATATTACTATTGTAAGTAATTTTATCCACCATTAAGTGCAATGATTTTACCTTGAGTGATAAGGCGCCTTTCGGTCACTTGACCATTGTCGAATCACTGATTACTTTTTCTCAATTTTTCTGGTATGGATGTTCGGTCCGTCGTATTGGTACTTGTTAACTTCATATATGTTTCCTCTTTAGTCTTGACAAGGCTCCATAAGACTCAAGAGGAAACGTGTATGATACTTGTGGATAAAATTACTTACAATAGTAATATATTAACTTCATATATATATATATATATATATATATATATATATATATATATATATATATCGCAATATGTATTCTTGGCTAAAGAAATAAGTCAAAATACAAATATAAGAATTATCATTGAATTTACAATATTAATAATAATGTATATATATATATATATATATATATATATATATATATATATATATATATATATATATATATATATATATATATATGTAATTCAAATGAGCAAGTTTGATTAGTCTTATTTTCCCTTACTACATAGACTTCATTAACAGACTATAGTAAATTGATGTTTAACATGTTGGTTTTTTAGCTGCCTCCTGGCAAAGGGACAGAGACTCTGTTGGTATTTTTCAAGATTCGACCAGAAGTGGTAACAGATGAAAATATTCATAAAATTGTATTTGTTTCGTCTATGTTGGACTCACCAGTTACAGCACTCTACTACACAATTCATAGAGTCTTTGCTCCTGTTTTACTCAAAGTATGTATTTGTTAAGGTTTTATTTTAATTAATAGCATCATCTAGCGTATTAACCATACTATTTAGCACTTGCGTAGTATTAATGTATAAAAAATGTTTTTTTATTTAATAGTCTGCTTCAATTTTAATTTTTATATGTATATAAGGTTGAAAAATATAATAATTTTTTCCCAGTAATTTTATAATTTTTTACTGCCTAAAGAGATTTGTTAATTTTTTTGAGATGATAATTTAAAATCATTAGAAATATTAGCACAACCTGGAGTTAGATAAACAAGTTTTACAATCATAACAACAATGTAACAATTCTCTACAAACAACAGTTCACAGAATACACAGAATGTAAGATCAAAGCCAACACATACAGGTCACAGCGAGGGTGTAATGGATTCTAAGAATTCACATCAAATAAATACATACATACTCCATAAAGCCTGCATATTGATATGATAATGAGTTATTGATGCATAGCAAGTCTCTGATTGTCATAAATGAAGTTTTGATTTCAGCTTATGTCAAACCAACATTATTCTGCATTTTTATTTTCTTTTAAAAATTGAGTAGTATACAAATCTTAAAACTTGTAAATACAAGATATCACGTTATATGGGTCTGGTGAAAATTTGACTTATTCAAGATGTCCTGTAATACTTGTGTTGAATTTTTTAGCAATTTTGTATATATTAATGGGCAATTGATTAATTTTTCGAGGGCAAATTTTTGAGGATTTTATAAAATCTATTACCACTTCTTCAACATTTGCGGTGTTTTACGTTGGTTCCGTCATAAATAATTCCTGACATAATAACACTTTATTTAATTATATATAATCAAAATACTCACTCACACTCATAAACACACACACACACACACTCACACACAGAGTTATGGAAGACAGCTCTTTATCGTGGTGATAAAGAGTAGGTCTGCTTCAAGTTGCGACACTGCTCAGGTGATGCTACGTATCCTCTAATATTGGTTTCCTTACCAAATTCACAATATTTCCTAATCTAATGCAATAATAATCCTGCTGAATAATCTTACTAAAGCTACAAAAAAGTAAATATTTTATATAAGAGTCTGAAGTAGAACTAACAAAATTTAAATGGTTCAGGGTGTATATATAAGTCGTTTTGTTCTACAAATAAAATTTGTATAATTTAATGTTTGTACATAACAAGTGAGGTACAAACCTTACTTAGTTTCATTTGTGAGTGACAGTCGAATCCATCCAAAGTTTGGTTAAAAAAAATATTTAAAATATAATAAATGTTGCATTACATTGTATTTGTATTTATTTACTTTTGTTAACCTAGAATAGATAGTAGATCTGTTAATCATCCAGAAACAAATATAGTAATGATACAACAATAATGCATGTCTAGTTATAGATGTTAGATGCAAATTGAGACAATTAAAATCACTTTAGAATTATATTGTCTGGTTAGCAGAAGAAACGTAATAAACTTAATTTGCTATCCAAATCTAATCTCATACACTGTTCTATATTTCCAAGTATATATTATGCCAATTTTCCTAATTTTGGAGGTCATTATTGTAAACTAGATTGTAATTTTGTAATAGAACCCTCTGATGACGATGACATGGTCATTGAAATATACATAATAATTTAATCTTAGGTATCTTGTAATATTAATTATTTATTATTATTTTTGTGATATTTGGATGTATTTTGGTATTTGTATTTGATATTTTTGTGGTTTTGACAATATTTTTATTGTAAAGTATTGATTTTGTTGATTGTGGGTGGGACTTAAATGATTTCAGACAGACTCATTTATTGAAGACTATTCAAGGTAAGGATTTCTAAAACACCACATATAATACTAATATTATGAGATTCCTCTGGTTTGTAGAGATAATTATTTACCTGTGCAAATGTTTCTGAAGAATCTGATCAAGTGCTTCAAAATTTCAATTGTGGCTTGTATTTTCTTGAATAATAAGAAGTAACAAACTATGCCAACCTCAGTTAAATAAAGATATACCTAGTTGTGCAATTGATAAAAAAATAATAAATAAATTAAAAACTTGAAATCTTTCCACAATAAGGAAAGCTTAAGTTTATGGCGAAGCTGGAAACAAAGATGTAATTGTCTTAGTGGTATAGGCACGTGCTACCCCAACTGGAAATATAGCTTCAGAAAGTCGGCCACATTTTAAGTTGATGTTAATTAAGGATTTTATCCATAATAATTTATACACAAAAATAGTCATTAAGAAGAAATTATGTACAAGTTTACTATATTTCAATGAAACATGCCCATTGAGCAACACACTAATTGTGGTTTCAGTTTAAAAAATGAAGTGTAATTAAAGTATTATAGAGAGGATAGTTAGTATTATATTGTAATTATGGTAATAAATTGTAATGACAACAAAAAATAGCAGTCTGGTATAAAATTTACTTTAAAATTTTTTTCCCCTTATCCTATATAAAATTTAGTAACCATCTGGTGCATAAAAATGTTGTAACTGTTGGTAACAAATTAATTTTAATAACTAGTTCTTTATTACAAATTGCATGTGACTTATTTTGTGTTTATTGATAAAGGATGAAAAATGGAGTCAGACAGTGGAGCCAACTTTACAATCATTAGTTACAGAACTTGAAGCAGGCCTGAGAAGTGTTGTGCTGAGAGCAGAATCAGATGCAACTGCTCCATCTGCTGCACTTTCTGGTAATAGATAATATCAAATTCTTGTTGAATGGTTGTTTTTAATTGTATATCATACAAAATATGATAATAATTCATACACATTCTATGAAAATTCACATATTTAGTCTCCTTGGCACGTTTACTCTCAAGTAAGCTTAGTTGAAAACTAGATATCTTTCATCAATCTTTCTTTAACCTATTGCGGTTTAGAGTCCAGGTCAGCTAGTAATGACAATTTATTAGTAGCGGGTATAAAGACTAGCCCATCTAGTTATCAATGTCATCATTGTTTGATTGATTTGTATGCTTCAAGAGAGTTTATTTTCTGTTGTCATGCACAAGACTAGAAGTCTGTGTTTCCCAGGGATATTTATCGACTTTCAAAATTTAGAGAGTCGACACACAAATAAAGAAAGATATTTTTAACCCATTGTACTTCAGTCAGACATCTAAACATAATAGAATGCTTCAGCAGTTTTTATGTCAACTGGAGTGAGAAGCTCAGTATATTTTTTACTGTGTCAGTCAGTAGTGGATATTTGTTAGTAGCTTTTTATAGTGTATTCTTGTGTGAATACGAAATGAACAATAAAAGTGGGAAGCTAAAATCTGAAGCAAATTTCAAACCATAAGTAACTTTTAATTTGTTTTTACTAATTATGATTACAAATGATAATCAATTAACAAATAATAAACTAAGGTAGAAAATAACAAATAAAAAATTACATCCATAAAAAAAATACTTACACTTTTTTAAAAAATGTTTTAACTTGCCTATAGTAGCACTTACTTTGTTTGTTGAGGACGGCCGTTTCAGGAGATGTGTCCCTTTGTCAACTCAGACCGTAACTGATCTCAAGGTTTATGTAGGTTAGGGTGGGGATGGGATATTTTGGTGTTGTGGGTGTATTTTGTGTGTATTAGGAGTTATGATGTCAAAAAGTACGTGTGAGTTGTAATGTAATTGTGTGTTGAGTATGTGTGTAGGGTGTAGTTTGAAGTGCCTATATATTTCGTATTGTTCGGTTGTGTAGCGTTGGTTATTTCTGTGTTGTTTATGAAGAATTTGTAGGTTAGATGTTATGTCAATGTAGTCGTGTTTTGTGGAGTTGAGATGATCTGCGAAGTTTGATTGGTAGTTATTGTTTTTTAGTGCTTTTATATGTTCTTGGTAATGTGTGTAGAATGACCTCCCTGTCTGGCCTATGTAAAAACTAGGGCATGAACTGCAAGTTAGTTTGTAAACTCCAGTGGTGTTGTAAATGTCGTTGATTTTGCTGTTGAGTTTAAATTGTTTGTTGAGAGTGTTGTGTGTGGAGTAAGCTATTTTGTAGTTGTATTTTCGTAATGTGTTGGTTAGATTGTGAGTTTTGGATGATCTATATGGTATTGATAAGTATTTTATGGGATTGTCATCTTGTGTGTTTGTATTTGGGTTATTATGTTTATTTTTTAGGCGGTTGTATAATTTGTCAATCATTGTTGGGTTGTATCCGTTTGTTTGTGCTATATATTTTATGGTGTTTAACTCCTGGTAGTGTTCATCTTTGTCTAGTGGTGTTTTAAGGAGGCGATATATCATGGTGTTGTAAGCAGCTAGTTTATGTTGTTGTGTGTGGTTTGAGGAACTGTGTATGGTCGTATTGGTGCTGGTGGGTTTTCGGTATATGTTGAATTTATGTGTTTGTTTGTCTGTCCGTTTAATTGTGAGGTCTAAGAAGTTAAGGGAGTTTTGTTGTTCTGTTTCGATGGTGTATGTTAGTTTAGGGTGTATGGAATTTAGGTGTTTTAGAAATATGTGTGCTCTGCGTGTGTTGCCTTTATATAATGTTATGATGTCGTCGACGTATCTGTAGATATCAAAAATATGCTAATAGACACAAATACAGCACATACACACATTGACGAAATCATCCACCTCACAAGATTAATCACATATCAAAATTACTTCACCTACAATAACACATACTACAACCAGAAAGATGGCTCCCCATAGCTAGCATCTTAGCAGAAATATTCATACACCATATCAAACAAAACCACATTTTACACAACAACAAATACTCAGATAACATAATTTACTGGTACAGATACGTCGACGACATCATAACATTATATAAAGGCAACACACGCAGAGCACACATATTTCTAAAACACCTAAATTCCATACACCCTAAACTAACATACACCATCGAAACAGAACAACAAAACTCCCTAACTTCTTAGACCTCACAATTAAACGGACAGACAAACAAACACATAAATTCAACATATACCGAAAACCCACCAGCACCAATACGACCATACACAGTTCCTCAAACCACCCACTACAACATAAACTAGCTGCTTACAACACCATGATATATCGCCTCCTTAAAACACCACTAGACAAAGATGAACACTACCAGGAGTTAAACACCATAAAATATATAGCACAAACAAAAGGATACAACCCAACAATGATTGACAAATTATACAACCGCCTAAAAAATAAACATAATAACCCAAATACAAACACACAAGATGACAATCCCATAAAATACTTATCAATACCATATAGATCATCCAAAACTCACAATCTAACCAACACATTACGAAAATACAACTACAAAATAGCTTACTCCACACACAACACTCTCAACAAACAATTTAAACTCAACAGCAAAATCAACGACATTTACAACACCACTGGAGTTTACAAACTAACTTGCAGTTCATGCCCTAGTTTTTACATAGGCCAGACAGGGAGGTCATTCTACACACGTTACCAAGAACATATAAAAGCACTAAAAAACAATAACTACCAATCAAACTTCGCAGATCATCTCAACTCCACAAAACACGACTACATAGACATAACATCTAACCTACAAATTCTTCATAAATAACACAGAAATAACCAACGCTACACAACCGAACAATACGAAATATATAGGCACTTCAAACTACACCCTACACACATACTCAAAACACAATTACATTACAACTCACACGTACTTTTTGACATCATAACTCCTAATACACCCAAAATACACCCACAACACCAAAATATCCCACCCCCACCCTAACCTACGTAAACCTTGAGATCAGTTACGGTCTGAGTTGACAAAGGGACACATCTCCCGAAACGGCCGTCCTCAACAAACAAAGTAAGTGCTACTATAGGCAAGTTGAAACATTTTTTAAAAAAGTGTAAGTGATTACTAGTAGCTCACGCGAAGATGGAATCAACAAATGTTAAAAAAATACTATTTAGTGTTTTATATGTGGGAATATTTTTGTAGCGAAATACAACTCAATGAACACAAGAAATTAATTCTTACTCATTAGTGTCTACCGCAATCATGTAATTAGATCAGCAATGGGTAAAATATTTAATTGATCAGGTTAGTTATCAAATTATTCATAATGTTAAAATTTGCAATAGAAAATTGTTTATTTGACAACTCTATAGTATATTAAAAAACACTAGGCTAATTTGTACTGCAAGGCATTTCAACTAAGAATACTTTGAAGAAACACAGAATTCTACAAAAAGAGACTGTCACAAAACCCTCACAAAACTAATAAGATCAGTACAAGAAATAAAAAATAAATTGAAGAAATTATTATATACATATTCACTCAAAACTTATTGAAATAAATCCTGATGAAACCAGAATGAAAAATCTATTTCCTTAATGATTCAGTCAAGAATAAAAATTAGTATGAATAGAGATTGTTAAAAGCTTTTAGTTCAAAAGTGTTCATTCTAAATAAACATGATTGGAAAAAATAAATAAATATACTGTGGATATCAAATTAATACATATTTAAAGATTTAATAACAAAACCTTAGGATCTTTTATTAACAGAACTGGGTGGTTATAAATTATTTATTAAACATTTTTTTTGATTTTTTTGTAATAAAATCGCTTTTTCAATTCAGAAGTGATGACCGTGGATGATGAAATCCAATATTGGACTAGTATTGCCAAACTTGGAAAGCGTAAAGGGGATCAGCTCAGAGGAGAGGCTTTTTTGCAAGCTTTAAACCCTCTAGGAGAAGCTCTAAGGTGAGGTTTTGTGAAATAATGTAATAGTTACATGAAAGAAGTTATTTAAAACACTTGTAAAGATGGTACATTTGCTTATAGTAGCACTTACTTTTATAATTGTCGAGGTCAGCCGTTTCGGAAGATGTGTCCCATTGTCAACTCAGACCATAAATAACTTCAAGGTTTTTGTAGGTAATGTTGGGGTTGGAATATTAAGGTGACGATGTAGGTGTATTTTGGAGAGTAAAAGGAGTTATGATGTCGAAAAGTGTATTTGAGTTATAATGTAATTGTGTGTTAAGTATGTGTGTAGGGTGTAGTTTGAAATGTTTGTATACCTAATATTGTTCGGTTTTGTATCGTTGGTTATTTTTCACTAAAACACATGTAAATATTTTACAACTTGCCTATAGTACCACTTATATTGGTTGATGATGGCCGTTTCGGGAGGTGTGTCTCATTGTCAACTCAAACCGTAACTCAATTGTAAAATATTTACAAAGTATTTTAGTGAAAACTAGTATCTCACGTGAAGATGGAATCAATAAATATGGTTATTTTTGTTTTTTTTGTGTGAAGACTTTGTAGGTTAGATGTTATGTTTGTGTAGTTATGGTTTTTGTGCCCCAGTTTTTACATAGATCAGACAGGGAGGTCGTTTTAAATATGCTACCAAGAACAAATAAAAGAACTAACAAACAAAAACATACCATCAAACTTCGCCGAACATCTCATATCCACAAGCCATAACTACACAAACATAACATTTAACCTACAAATTCTTTACAAACAAAACAAAAATAACCAATGATATACAACCGAACAATATGAGATATAGAAATATTTCAAACTACACCCTAAACACATACTCAACACCCAATTACATTATAACTCACTTACACTTTTCAACATCATAACTCCTAATACTCATTAAAATACACCTACATCACAACCGCAACATCTCACCCCCGCCGTTACCTACAAATACCTTGAGGTCAGTTACGGTCTGAGTTGACAATGGGACACATTTCCCAAAATGGTCGTCCTCAACAATTTAAAAAGTAAGTGCTACTATAGGCAAGTGTAACATACTAGTGTTTTTAATTAAAAACTACTAGCTCACATGAAAATGGAATCAACTAATTATGAAGAAATTATCTTAAACATAATATAGTTTTCTGTTTTAATTTTACAGCTTGATTTTGATATTAAATTTATGAAGGTTTTTTAGCTGTAAATTTTTCTTTTAAATAATTAAAAGATTATTATTTAATTTTACCAAAACTAGATTTGTTTTATAGTTTATGAACCTAATACCATAAACCATAATGCTTTTGTATGTAAAACTTAATTAGTAGTAATAATGATAGAGAACAGTAGCACAGTATAGTCAATGTGTGTAATTTCTCTCATAGTGATTGAAATTTAATTAACTTCAATCTTGTTTTTGGTAAAATGTATAGTTACAAAAACTGTTTAAATGATTTTCAATACCAAATTATTGTATTAATTTTTAAACATTTTAAAAGATATTCTATGCAACTTGACCTTTGTTTTGTTTATGTGAAATTTGGAGGTTTTTGAGTGTTTATGTATGTCGGTATATGAAATTATGTATATTGGTGTTTTTGAGTGCTATTATGTATTCTTGGCAGCATGTGTAAAATGGCCTTCCTATTTCACTTATATTGATACTGGGGCATGAACTGCAAGTTAGTCTGTATACAGTGAAGTTGTAAAAGTCTAAGTGTATGATGTTGAGTTCAAATTGTTTGTTGATCGTGCTGCGTGTAGAGTAGGATATTTTGTAATTATAATCCAAACTTTATGGGTTAATTTTTTGAGTTTTGTATACTGTGTATGGTAGTTATGCATTTTATTGGTTTATCAAGTTGAGTTTTTTGGGGTAAGTTATTGAGTTCATTTTTCAGGGGGTTATATACTTAATCAATCATTCTTACATTGTATCCATTGGTTTTATATATAGCATATACATTAGCTGGTAATACTTCGAAGTCTTTCAGTATCGAAGTCTCTTAGTAGCATTGTAGCCACAGTCATCTTCAACTCCGTGATACAAAACGTTTGCCTGTGAATATAGGAATCACTATAGGCTTGTATACAATATTATGGGCATAATATGTGTTTATTTCACACATGTTACCATGGTACCATTATATGTACGAGGGGTATTCTAAAAGTAAGGGCCGCTTGAAAATAAAATAAAAACAAAACGAAATTTGCAAAAACTAATTTTATTTTTGGAATCTACATACTTTTATCTATTTTTCTACATAGTTTCCAAGTTTTTGTAAACACTTATCATATCACACAACTAAATTTTGAAAACCTTCTTCATTAAAACTGGCCGCCTGCTGTGATAACCAAGAATTCATGGCCGTTTTCAATTCGTCGTCATCGTCGTAACGGCTGGCGCCCAAGTGATGTTTCAGATGACGGAAGAGATGAAAGTCGCTCGGCGCAAGGTCAGGGCTGTAGGGTGGGTGGTCCAAAACTTCCCAGCCAAAAGAGTCCAATGCAGCTCGGGTCTGAGTGGCAGTGTGAGGCCTTGCATTATCGTGCAGAAACAAAATTCCTTTTGTGAGCATGCCACGTCTCTTGTTTTGAATCGCTCTGCGCAGCTTCCTCAGAGTTTGGCAGTAGGCTTCTGCATTTATTGTCGTTCCTCGTTCCATAAAGTCGACCAGCAAAACACCATGCCTATCCCAAAACACGGACGCCATGATCTTACGCTGTGACAAAGTCTATTTGGCTTTGACCTTTACGGAAGATTGCATGTGTCTCCATTCCGTGCTTTATTGTTTCGATTCGGGAGTGAAATGCGAAAGCCACGTTTCGTCTCCAGTTAAGATCCGACTCAGCATGTCGTCACCATTTTCGTCATAACGTGTCAGAAAATTCAAGGAACTCTCGAGTCTTTTGTGTTTGTCCTCCTCCGTCAGGAGTTTAGGGACCCAACGTGAGCACAGTTTCTTAAAGTTTAATTTTGTAAATCACAGACCTCGAAACTTCTGGAAATTCGTGTGAGAGAGTAGTGATCGTGAAGCGTCTGTTGTCACGAATTTTCGCTTCAACTGAAGACAGCAAATCGTCTGACATTAGAGATGGACGGCCAGATCACGTTTCGTCATGGACATTGTCGCGGCCATCTTTGAAGTCTCGAACCCACTTACGCACTTTTCCTTCACACATGGCATTAGCACCGTAAACTTCAGAAATCTGTCGGTGAATTTCTGCAGGAGACATGTTTCTTGCCGACAAAAACCGTATAACCGAACGAACTTCGCAAGGGGCGGGCGATTCGATAACCTTGAACATCCGGGACGTGACGCAAGCGCTCGTTGTGGCGTGCACGCGAACTATGAGGGAATATAAACAAACGGCCCTTAGTTTAGAAATACACTTAGTATGTTTATGTACAATTTTGTTATATTTAGTCATATATTTTATCATTGCTGTAGCTGTATTTATTTGGAGCACAACTGGTGAATTTCTAATAAATAAACAAGAACTTTCTCTGCTTGTTTTATATACATGTAGCACAAATAATACCAAATAAATCATCCAAAACTTATAAAATAATTAACACATTTTGTAAATATAATTACACAATAGCTTACTCTATACACAATACCTTCAACAAACAATCCTAATATTATAACAAAGACATTTACAACTCTGCTGACATATACAAACTAACTTGCAGTTTATGCCTTATTTTCTACAACGGCCAAACGATAGGTAATTCTACACATACTATACAGAACACAAAAAAAAACAACCACAAACAAAAACAATCGGTCAATTTTTACAGAATACCTCTCATCCACTAACCCAAACTATGCAAACATAACATGATCTAAACATTTTCAACACAAGAAATACACACAACTCAAAATTATAAAACCTCAACCTCATAGCGTTTCAGTGACTTATGTCATCATCATCAGTAATACTACCACAAACATATAAAAAGTGATGCTGCCAGGTCGAATATTGCTTACAAATTCTACATAAACAAAACAAAAATAACCAATTACTGCACAACCGAACAGTAGGAAAATACAAATGCTACTCAACCACAAAGTATGAAATATACAAACATTTTAAGCTACAGATACTCAACATTCATTTACATAAAATACTTGTAAATATTTTACAAATTTGCCTCAACAAATATAAGTAAATGCTACT
This sequence comes from Prosapia bicincta, assembly GCA_036971475.1. Classification (NCBI taxonomy): domain Eukaryota; kingdom Metazoa; phylum Arthropoda; class Insecta; order Hemiptera; family Cercopidae; genus Prosapia; species Prosapia bicincta. Next base: position 118,879,584 of record JBAIZL010000004.1, on the reverse strand, counting down.
ATAGGCAAGTTTGTAAAATATTTACAAGTGTTTTAGTGAAAACTAATAGCTCACGTGAAGATATAATCAACAAGTATGATATCCATTTACCCTACAACTGACATAAATTTTTTTGATACAATAGCCCTAAAACTCACTAAAAAAATGTTATATCCCTATTATACCATTAACCCACCCTTACTCCCCCCCCCCCCAACCTAAAGCAACCAAGATGTGAGTTCCAGTCTGAGTTAACAAGGATACATCTATTGAAACATCCTTCCTCATTAAACAAAAAAGTAAGTGCTGATACGGGCAAGTGTAACATGTCAGTATATATATATATATATATATATATATATATATATATATATATATATATATATATATATATATCACTTTCACATATGTACTTAAACAAGAATCTTACTTGGTATTTATGCGAGTACTTTCAAAGACTGGTTAGTGTCTCCATCCTCGGGCATACTGAACAGTGTTTTGGACTGCAAGCTGCGTGGAATTTGCCGTTGACCTTGGTGTACCGTTAACTTCTATTTTTAGATTCACTGCACTGTGCGAGTTTTTAACGTTCGTTTTGGGGTTAATATTGTCTATTAGATTGAATAATTTATCGTTTTTTGATATGATATTCAATCTAATAGACAATATTAACCCCAAAACGAACGTTAAAAACTCGCACAGTGCAGTGAATCTAAAAATAGAAGTTAACGGTACACCAAGGTCAACAGCAAATTCCACGCAGCTCGCAGTCCAAAACACTGTTCAGTATGCCCGAGGATGGAGACACTAACCAGTCTTTGAAAGTACTCGCATAAATACCAAGTAAGATTCTTGTTTAAGTACATAAGTGAAAGTGATAAGTGTATACAAGAAAACAGTGTTGCATAACTACAAATATATATATATATATATATATATATATATATATATATATATATATATATTGTATTTATGCATATATTTATATATATATAGTATTTATGCATATATTTATATATATATATATATATATATATATATATATATATTGTATTATATATTGTATTTATGCAACACTGTTTTCTTGTATACACTTATCACTTTCACTTATGTACTTAAACAAGAATTTTACTTGGTATTTATGCGAGTTAATTTTCAATGACTGGCCTTGCCATTATCTACGGGGATACTGAACAGGGTTGTTGTAGACTGCGAGCTGAGTGGATTTCCCGTTGACCTTGGTGTACCGTTATGTTCTATTTTTAGATTCACTGCACTGTGCGACTTTTTAAAGTTTGTTTTTAGGCTAATATTGTCTATTAGATTGAATAATTTATCGTTTTTTGATTTTATTTGTATTTGTTCGTTAATGATATTATTTTTATCTTTATAAATTTCCAGTTGTTTCCAGATTGTCATTTTGAGTCCTCTTTGAACCTTTTTTTATTAGGTGTACGTTTTTTAATGTGGGGAATGTGTGTTTGTTTTTGATGGCGTGTGTGGCTAAGTTTGAGTTATAAATTTCAGGTTTGATGTATGCATTGAAGTGTTCTTGATATCTGTCTTTTAAATTCTTTTTTGTTTGGCCTATGTATATTGTATTACAGTCTGGGCATTCGATTTTGTATATTCCGTTATATATATATATATATATATATCGTGATATTTCACGTTGTCCATTATTTTTCCGTTGCACTGACTTTATGAAGTTATTATTATTACTTGTAAATAATTTTTTCTACCACTAAGTGCAATAATTTTATCTTGTGTGATGAGGTACCTTTCAGTCACTTGATCATTGTCATATTGTTGTCTTCATTCAGGCCTACAATTAAAATAGACAGAAATAACTATTTTTGTCTAAAAAACACAAAATTAGTATACAAAATAACATTACAATATACATTTAAGTTTTTTTTAACTATTTATACCTATAAATAGTTAATTCTGTCTATTCTACTTCTAGGCTTGAATGAGGACAACAACATAGTTGTTGAAACCGTGACAAATTTTTAATAAATTAAGTATTCTTGACTAATGAATCAACTGTATTTCTATTCAACAAAATAAATTTTGTGAGTGTACACATTATCGTGCAATTATCATTATGTTTATAGACACATGGAGACTTTGAGTTTGGCAGATGCTGATGAACTTGTTGAGACTGCCTATAATGCTTTGGATGACACTTGGAAGCTTGATGAACACAGATATCCTCAGCAACGGATGCAGCATCTCATGGAAATTATAGGTATTGTCCTATACCATGAAAAATTAATTGTACCTTTTAAAAAAGTACATTCAACATATAATCACCCCTTTTCTTCCTCTCTCTATGTCACACACACACAAATTAATTATTTACATATCTATATAAATTTACAATATATATATATATATATATATATATATATATATATATATATATATATATATATATATATAACACACACACATATATAATTAATAAATTGTAGTTGTGGTAATGGAACACTCAATAATTAAGGAGATAAATAGATATAGAAAAAATTGCATACATTTACAAAATGAGTAAATTTTTTAAATTTGTTTCTTTCCCCATCCCTTTTAATATCTGTCTCTGTACTAACATTTTGATAAATTAAAATTATATTTCAATTCTTCTGGTATTACAGGTAAAACCTTAACACGATTTGTTCAGAATAATTTAAAAGAGGTGAACATTTGGAATGGGCCGTTTATGGAAATCGAAGGCATACTGACTCAGGTATTTAGTGTGCATATTTTAATTCATAATTCCCTTAAAAATGGTATTTTGATTTGATATTCTAAACAATTTAGAGCAATTATTTATAAGACATTTTCCTTTGCAACATAAATTTTAGAATAAGTAAATTGAAGAGAATGAAACTTGTAACTAATTACTGAATTAAATATTTGAAAAAAAATTCGACTTATTTTACATTATTATTACCCCTTGTTTTTTCAATTAACATTTCCGTATTTTTTAATGATTAAAATTGTCTCTTCATACATTGAAAACAAAAGAAGGTTTTTCCTTGATTTGAAAAACTTATCAAAGGATCTCACTGTATGTTTTCTATTGTTTAATTTAAAGCAAATTGAAAACTTATAAGGTTCAATTCAGTTAAATGTCAATTGGGTGCTTAATAAAAAAATAACAGCTACTCGCTATACATTATTACTAATTTAAATTATAGGATAGTTATACATAACTTAAGGCATGTTGTGCTACTATTACTATTAACTTGTATGTAGCTGTTAAAACTACCAACAAGTTAACTAACAGCACCTATCATTACAACATTGAAAAATTGAAAAGTATCCTTCTTCAACTAGAAGGAACTTTTAAAATGATCTTTTTACATATTTTTCTATGTTGAATTTAAAGTAAATTTAAAACTTGTAAGATTCAATCTGGTCAAATGTCAATTTGTTCAAATGGGAGTCTATTAAAAAATAACAACCACTTCCAATACTTATTACTCCTTTATAATATAGGATAGTTATCAAATGTTTTAAGCTACTAACAAGGTAACTACACTGGCAGAATATATTCATAAAATTAATGCTGTGGGTTCTGAGAAACACCCAATATGTGAATGTCCTCTGTCAGTTACAAACAAAGATTGCTTTTTGGTCTGCAAAAGTATGGATAAATACAGACAGAGGAGCTTACTTGAACATCGTTGGAAAGAAAAGGTGTAGAAGGTAAAAGCTGGAACAACTCACTGGATAACAATACCATTTGATGCCATTAGATGGTCCCGGGACATATATGTAATTCACATCACCGGTCAGCAACAGTGGTAGCAGCTGGGCATGTTGCGGCTGGATGAAAATTTTAAATATCTTTGGGAGGGATGCACCAGCCACATTACACTTAAACCTTTATTTGTTTGTGGTTTGAGTGGGTGGTGCTATTAGTAAAGAATATTGTTATTTTTAATCCTTTGTTTTGTTATCATTTAGTTGTTAAGAGCTCAGAGTTGTCCGAAACCTTGTATTTATATTACCAATTTGAATTGTGTTAGAGTGAGTGCCAATTCAACTAAGGAGACTAATATGAATATACCGTGTGGTGCAGAACATTATAATATTATAGTAATTGTTATTAGATAATTATGAACAGTACTGTTTTGTTGCCCCTATTTTACATTTTTTTGTAAAGAATGATCTTTGTAATGCACTATTATTGTCTTAATAAATGGCTTTTATTCCTAAAATAAAGCAGACCTATTCTCTTTTCAACATCTGCTGCTTAATCACTTTTACAATAGCTTATAACTATCCGAACTTTAATTTATTTTGTAAATTTGTAAAAACTCAACGAAACAGAACATTTTCAATCGCTCTGTGGCGATCTTCATCAGTGTCTAAATTTTCCACTTGGAGTTGTGGTTAGGTTAAGTGGTAACAGACACTAAAAACAACTTTATGGGAAAAATTTAGACACCGATGAAAATTGCCATGGAGCGATCAAAAACGTTCTGTCTTAGTAAGTTTTACAAATTTACAAAATAAATTAAGGTTTAGATAGTCATAAACTATTGTAAAAGTGATTAATTAAGTTTCACCGAATGTAATGGACTACAAAATTCAAGAGATCAGCTGCTTATCTGTTAGTGCTAACAATTACCAACAACTATTATTCTTGCCAGGTCATGGTAATTATAATGGGTTGTTGCAATCATCTTTATTTCACGGATTATATTCATAAATAATCCTTCTGTGACTAAGTGAAAACTATAGGAACTAACTGTGTTGATGTATTAAAAACAGAAGTTTTATTTACAAAGTCTAGCTGATACTTTCACTCAAGGCTGAAGACCTGTAATTTATGGGTGTGGGAAGATGTATGTTAGGTGGGTTAAGTAACATGTATTGGAGAAGGTAGTTAGATTTAAAGTGTGTATTATTTTTAAATATGTTGTTTTTATGATGTGATATTTATATGATTTAAATTTGTCTGTCATGGTTATTTTTTGCTATGATTTAATATAGTGAGGACGACATAACCGTGCACTTGGCCTTGCCAGATTTCTCGTGTACTACCACTTCTTAACCCTTAGCACTCGACTGTCGAGGGAGCCCCGCCAAGCGTATATTGCAGTTTACTCGTATGTCGGGGGTCACCCGACACGATTTTCAAATGCCTATAACTCGTCTGTGGTGAAGCCCACGACATTCAATCTTTTACCTTTTGGTGCTACACTCTATTGACAATAATGTGAACTAAGTTGAAAATGCCTAGGAATATGTGAGTCATCACAAAATCTAGTTTGCCACTACGTTCTAAGCTGCAAGTAGGTTACAGTTTTGCAGGTTATTTGATTACTCGTAGTTTGCCGTGGCTTCACGTGCAATTAGTGATTCTGAAATTCCTGATCTTTTACTTGATCCTGATTTATTAGAATGTAGTTCAGTTTCATAAACAAAATAATTAAACCAACAGGTATTTGTAAATATAACCAGTTTATGGGTGGTGTAGATTTAGCTGTTCAATATGATGAACCATGCAGTTTTACGAGACCAACAAATAAATGGTTGAGGAAAATGTTGTCCTGGGTATTAGATGTAGCCGTAGTAAACAGTTTTATTATCTATAATAACAAAAAAAGGAAATGAGAGAAAATCCTGTTAAACTAAAATAGTTTCGCCAAAACTTGGTGAGGGAACGCATTGGTGATATCAGGAATAACCAGTATAGTAAGAGTCGGCCATCAACTACTGACAAAGAAGAAAGACTGAATGGGAAATTACATTTAATCTTTTCCAATGATAAAGGTAGTTCCAACTACTGACAAAGAAGAAAGACTGAATGGGAAATTACATTTAATCTTTTCCAATGATAAAGGTAGTTCCAACTACTGACAAAGAAGAAAGACTGAATGGGAAATTACATTTAATCTTTTCCAATGATAAAGGTAGTTCCAACTACTGACAAAGAAGAAAGACTGAATGGGAAATTACATTTAATCTTTTCCAATGATAAAGGTAGTTCCAACTACTGACAAAGAAGAAAGACTGAATGGGAAATTACATTTAATCTTTTCGAATGATAAAGGTAGTTCCAACTACTGACAAAGAAGAAAGACTGAATGGGAAATTACATTTAATCTTTTCCAATGATAAAGGTAGTTCTAAGAATTGTGTAGTTTGCAGTAACATGAAGATAAAAGAAGGTAGAAGGGAAACAATTTTTCACTACAAAACATGCAGCAGAAAACCAAGACATCATCAGGAAGACTGTTTTCAAAGATATCATACTCTGCAAAACTACAAATAAGATAATAAAATCATGTACATACAGTATTAGTGAATAAAAATAGTTTAATTTACTAAAATCATGTAAGAGTAAACAAAGTTTTCTATAAACAATAATGAAACTTGCAGGTGAGGAATTTGTCTCAATTTAATTACAAGTGGGGAAGCAAAGCATGTTAAAAAAATCCGAGCGCTAAGGGTTAAAACATGTTACATATTCAGAATGTTCTATACATCAACAGCTTCTGCATCAGATATGTCTGCACATATTTCAAGATTGTTTGTTATTTCCTACAAAAGCTAATTCATCATCAAATTCATCTAATATTGATCGTCTCATGCAAGTCAATGTTTTGACAATTCTTATGTGTTTGTAGGAACGTATTTATACTGACCCTCTACCTCCTGTCTTATCTACTGGGATCTTTCAAGGTCAAGTGCATGGTTTGCACTATACATGGAGATGTTTAAATTAGTCTTGATGTCTGTATTTGTGTGTTAGGTGTATTAATATATTTTAGCTATGTAATACAAAATAAACAGAGAACATTTATAAACATACTTTCTTAAATAATAGTTCAGTAAAATTATGTTTCAGAGTTACTCTGCCTGCAACAAATTTGTCCAAACCTGCCAACGCCTTACTACCTTATTCTGGCCTAATCATTCTCTTCATCGATGGGTTGGAATCCCTTACTCTCCTGTATATATTAGTAGATTCACACTTCGTCTAGCTGAGGTAAAGATTTAAATAAATGAAATTGTATACAGTTAATGTTGTTAATGAACAATTACTATAAAAAGATTTATTATTTTGTTTTATAAAATCATAGTGTATGTAATAAATGAAAACCTATTTTATGAAAGCAAGGTTCTTCCTTTCATAAAGCAAGAACGTTACTTAAAGAATATTCCTAATAACCATTAAAAGTTTGTAAAAGAAGATGGAAATAATAGACCTGCTAATGAAAAAATTAAATTGGACATTGAAGCAAAAAGACAGACTAAAAACTAAATAGCAAAGTATATTATAATTATTATTAATTATATTTATTGTAATCCTTGGATGCATTTCTTTTTATTGTTTTATATGTACATGGTCTATTCAATAATATCAGGACTGGTTCCAAACATCAAAATTTATTGCAAGTATCATTACAATTACATAATAATCTTCAAAACACATTCCTCCTGGATCGATGCTCTTAGTTTGGCGCGTCTGGCACTCGTGAAAAGCCTGCTTGAAGTCGGTTTCCGGAATACTGTTGAGAACCTTTGTCATCACGTCTTGAACCACCTCGATAGAGTCAAACCGATGTCTTTTGAGTTCCGTGGCATAGCTAGTTCTCATGATTAAGTTTCCAATTCTTCGCAATGGCTGGTTGCACGCACATTAGCGATTTTGCAGGTGTGTCAGTACTTGCATGTAATATGTAGCATCTTCGGTTGTTCCAGTAAGTACCAACTCCTTGTGAACAATGCCACGTTGGTCGAAAAAACAATCAGCATGGTTTCAATTTTCGATTTCGACATCCAAGCTGTTTTTGGAGACCAATGTATGTGCCATTCTGAACTTTGATGTTTTGTTTCCGGGTCATATCGGAACACCTACAATTTATCGTTGGTAATAACGTTGTTGAGAAAATCTTCATCTTCCTGAACGCAGTTCGAAATTTGGGGATACAGCGAACCAGTCCCGATACTTTTCGAATGGACCCTGTATATATATGTAAATATATAAGGGTTAAATAACACTTTCATAAACAAGAATTTTTTACTTTTAGTTTTCTTCATACATTGAAGCTTTTTACTGATTGGCAGTATCAGCATTATCATAATTTTCCAAGTACTTTATAGTTCTATGACTACATCTGGACTCATAAAACTATAAAATACTTATACAATTTTTATAATGCTGATACTCCCAATCAGCGAAAAGCTTTAATGTATGAAGGAAATTAAAATAAAAAATTCTTGTTTATGAAAGTGTTATTTAACCTTATATATATATATATATATATATATATATATATATATATATATATATAAGTTAAATTACTTACATAGTAATATATTAACTTCAAAAGTCAGTGTAACGGAAAAACAATGGATAACGTTAAATATCAAGTATATATATATATATATATATATATATATATATATATATATATATATATATACGTATTAGGGTGGGTAAAAAAAATATAATGTTTATTTAAACGCTATACTGCACAAAACTTGTCACTGGGGTAGGTAAGTAAAATGACAGGTAAAAAAAAAATTATGTTGAATCCCCAGCATCATACTTTGAATGTCGGTTTTTTTCAGAAATCGGGCCATTTTTCAATTATTTTTACAGTGCTTAGCCAATAATATTTTAAAGTGCTTTAGTGGAAATTGTTTAATTAAAGGTTTAAAAAATAGCAAATAAATGTGAAACAGACAATATCTCTTGAATTAAGGTAGCGCAAAAGCCTCAGATATCATTAAATTATTTTTTTTTATAAGCTACTGTAGCCTCAAGCTTGCTGAAAGATATAGGTATCATAACTACCACATTGATGGCCACTCCCACGTTGTTGATGACACTAAAATAAGAAGAGGAAAAAACTAAATGCAGAGAACTTCAAAACCACGAAAGATAATACCCTTGTAATAGAGAATGTCATCGAAAAACATCTTAGAAGGACAATAAAAAAGGAACATTATTCCATATTACAAGAACCTGGTTATGTCACACCAGCAAGTGGATTTGCTTGAGATATCACTTTTAGTATTATCTCTTATATGACTGAACATGGTATTTCTTTAGACAAACTTGTCGTAGTGGGATGTGACGGTACTGTTACTAACACGGTTTGGAAAAATGGTAAGAAAAATGCGTTATTAAATATCAAGTATAAAGACCTATGCAGTAAGGAATGTGCCTTTTTCATTTCAATGAGTTGTTGTTCAGGCATTTATTTCAAAACCTAGAGGGTGAAACAACTGGGCTAAAGATATTTAGTGGCCTAATTGGCACCCAGATTAGTAAGTGTGAAAAGCTTTCAATAGTTGATTTTGTAAGTGTTGATTGTAAATTACCAGACATTAATCACACTCCTTTGAATAAAGATCAATAGTACCTTCTAGACATAAATAGTGTGATAAAGTCAGGGAGCTACTGGAACACAACAGAAATTACACCACCACCATTGTTACAGAAAGTATCCAATGATGAAGTTTGGGTTAAAATCACTGCTGGTGAAACTCCTGAAGAATTAAATTTTGGAAAATGTCCATGTCACACTTAAGCTGTGGAAAGCTGCGTTAAGTTAGTGATTCAAGCATCTCAAAAAGTTGTTGGCCCTAAGGAATTTGATGGTTTCATAAGATCCACCATCCAGAGCTTCGATCCCAAAGTTTGACAAGTGCAACTTCAACTTAACCACTCAGAAATAGTGAGTTAAAAATGTTTTTCATAAGTCAAAAAATTATTTTATTTGTTAAAACTGTTTGGCTGCAATTTTGTTTCTTTATAATTTCAATTAAACCTGTTATTAAAGTTATAAGGTAACCAACATTTGTTCTTTTATATCCTTAAAATTCATATATGATAATTACATTACAATTAAATGGAGTGTAGTGTAAAACAAAATAAAAATGGAGTGTGCTATTAACACACAACACAGCATGCTAAGCCACACCTTCCTTTAACATACTAAAGAGCGTATTTTACCAACTTCTGGGTCTTTTGCACTACCAGAAATTGAAAGATATTGACAGTATTAATTTGGTTTTGTATTCCTTAACCCATTTAATAAAGTATTTTCACTATGGCACATTAAAATATTATTGGCTCGTCACTGTAAAAATACTTGTAAAATGACGTGTTTTCAAAAAAACAAAAGATATTAAAGTATGATGCGCTAGCTGAGAGTTTAATATATATTTTATTTTTACTTTGCATTTTATTTATCTACCCCAGATGCAAGTTTTCCGCGGTATAGCATCTAAAAGTAAAACATTATTTTTTTCCCGATACTAAAATATGTATATATATATATATATATATATATATATATATATATATATATATATATATATGTATATATATATATATATATATATATATATATATATATATATATGTATATATATATATATATATATATATATATATATATATATATATATATATATATATATATATATGTATATATATATATATATATATATATATATATATATATATATATATATATATATATATATATATATATATATATATATGTATATATATATATATATATATACATATATATATATATATATATATATATATATATATATATATATATATATATATATATATATATATATATATATATATATATATATGACTTTGACAACACAAGAGTTTAGGTTATAGAGACAGTTTGTGGCTATTGTTAAGGTATAGTTTAGAAAAAATTCTTTAAAATTTTATTAGGATTTCTGTTTGAAAAAATCCCCATTAACACTTATTAGATCAAAATTTTTGTTTCCATATTGATTAGAGGTTAATAAAATTTTAATAAAGATTGATTTAGAATTCTTTAGAGTTATAAAATGAAATTTTGTTTAAAAGAAAAGTCGTAATAAAAAGGTCATTACATAAAGAAACCTGGTGTTTGTTTCAGTCAGTACAGATCTTTGACTTATTTTCGTACATTTATATACTGTACTGCTATGACAAAATATTTAAAACGTTAAAATTTAAAATGTCTGTGTATTTAATAATTCTTTCTAATATGTGGGTTTCATATTTAGCTTGACCAGGGAAAAAATGTTTACCCCTGTAGTGTATTGCAGTGATCGTCTGTAATGATCCTTCAGCATTGTTTAAAGCTAGATAATGTTGCTACCTTCTAGAAACACTATAGTATTTGACTCTAGTTAAATATACAAACACTATAAAAATGTAACAGTTATATTAAAATCTATCTTTCCTTGGTATTAGAAGAACATTAATGTAAATAAACTTTTAAAATCACCAATTTAAATATGAAATTGGTAAAAATTTCATATTTCTCTTCACCCTTGCTAAAAATTTAAAAATTACAATACTGGTGAATTTATTTAAATAAAGTAAAATGTAAATGGTTTTTTTACTTTACTGGATGGGACTATATAACTGACATCTTTGTATCTCATTGTCAAAGGTCTAAGAATTGTATCCCATTATCAACTCAGACCATACAGAGAAGTCAGTTACAGTCTGAGTTGACAATGGGATATATCTCCTGAAATAGCAGTTCTCATTAAACAAAAAAAAGTAACTTGTACTATAAGCAAGTGTGACAGGTTAATAAATGTTCAAATGTTTTGTTATGAAATGGGGGGAAGTTGAATATGAATTTAATTAATATTAAAGAATTATGTTATGAGAAGTTATGGGTTAGTGTATATTTCTTGTAATGTGTTTGTGTTTGTAAATAGATTCTAAAATTACGAACTGTGGACAGACAGTTAACACGTTTACTGTCAGCAAGTGAACAGGAGCAGCTGGACACTTCATCCAATTTTAAAAGTTTTGCAGGTATGTGTTAATCGAAACCTGTATAATACTCTTTTATAGGTAGCATAGATATAATCTTAATAAAAATGAAATATTGTTTTTGAATTAAAATTAGTAATCAGGGAAGTAAAATATATTTTTAGTAGCTTCAGAAATCTCTGGATGTAGAGAAACATTTTAAAATCATATGTTCTTTAAATCATTATTATTTTAAATATGTTAATTAATAATTGTTTTGTCGTAATAATGATTACAAGTAATCAATTAAATTTTTTTTAATTGTAAAAATTAACAAAATATTATTAAGTAATAATTACTTAATTTAATTAGGTAACTAATAATAAGTAATACAGTGTAATATTTTATATTAATATTAATACCAATAAATTTATTAAAGTTAGTATTCAAACCATCAGTTCTACTATCCACTGAGTTTGAAGTTAATTCATGCCCACTATATTGCTCAAAACAGGAATAATCTAATTTGCAATTGATTAAAAGTAGTTGTCAAAATTTTTTAAATTTTACAAAGGTTTAATTAAGTCTTTTAAATTTTACAAATATTACATACAAAAACTAAAAATGTTTACACTAGTAACTATTGACTTTTAACAAATTCAATTTCTACTTGCACACTCTAATGGTATTAATAGTATACAATATCAAGAGCAGATTGGTACAATATATTACGATGAAAATATTGGAAAGAACCCCAATACTACAATATAATAAAAAATAACAAATAATACAAGTTACTTAAGATTAAACCCTTATGTACATTTCGATGATCATCTTGTCATCGTCAGAGTTTCTTATTACAAAATTACAATCTAGCAAACAAGAAGTTACAAACTAGAGTGACATTCTAGTGTATAACTTCTTGTTTGATAGATTGTAATTTTGTAATAAGACCCTCTGATGATGAAGAGATGATCATCAAAATGTACATAAGGGTTTAATCTTAAGTAACTTTTATTATTTGTTTTCTTTTATTATTTTTGTGGTATTGGGGTTCTTTCCAATATTTTCGCTGTAGTATTGTTAGTAAGTAATTTTTAAAAAATTATTAGTTTTATTATAAATCTAAATGATCATAAAACAAACAAAAACTTACACAAAACTCACAAATTAATCATTTATTTACTCATACACATTTCAATGACAAAGTCATCACCATCAATGAGTGTTACTACTACAAACTCTAACTTACAACGTATGAGTAAATAAATGATTAATTTGTGAGTTTGTGTATGTTTTTTTTTGTTTCAACATAACCTTACAAGCTGAGCTCAAAGTATAGTTGTCTAAATGATCATGGTGATAGGGAAAAATAGTCTTTTTTACAAATATACAAATACAAAAACCAGTAAAGAATACAATGATTAAAAACTGAATTATGACTTAATTTTAAATTTCAATAACTCATGAATTTTATAGTCAATTACATTCAGTGAATCTTATTAACCACTTAAACAATAGTTTATGATTATACGAACTTTGAATTTAGTAAAATTGTTAAAACTTACTGAGACAGAACGTTTACGATCACTATGTCTGATCTTCATCAGTGTCTTCTGCTTGGAGATGTTGACCGTCAACATCTCCAAGCAGAAGACACTGATGAAGATCGGCACATAGCAATCAAAAACGTTCTGTCTCAGTAAGTTTTAACAAATTTACTAAATTCAAAATTCGGATAGTCATAAACTATTGTTAAGTGATTAATTCAATAACTCAGTTATAATTAGAGTGAAACATTGTTGAAACTAAACTATTAATTTATTCATCAATTTACTTGAAAAAAAAACACTACTTACTGATATATCTCAACAGACCCATTTTGCACTTGGTCATTGCATTATTAATAATACTATTCATAGACAACACAGTCTTGAGCATTGGGCTGACCAAATTTGAAACACATCAGCTAAGCAAGGCCAGTGAGTAGTGGATTTTTGCCAAATAAATTGTTAAAAAAGTGTTTACTCAAAAACCGCAATATCCACAACCCAACAATTGCACATTTTAAGTAATGGAATTCAGTTATTCTAGGTTTATCTTCTGACGTTTTTATATTTGTTAAACATTTTTTTCTTCATATATTACTAACAAATGAAAAACTTCAATTTTCTTAGAATAATTAATTTTTAAAAAATATATCAGCAGTGAAAGTTTTCACAAATATTAAAAATATCATATTTGTATTATCATTAAGTTATTTAAATTACTTATTACACTTTTGCTATTACTTGTGACCAGATTTTTTATTAACTAAAGTTGTTAAATTGTTAACTTACACTTGGAGGAAAGTTTTTGTCTCCAGAGGAGGCTGAAGAAGTCGTAAGACGAAAACGTTTCCTCCAAGTGTAAGTTAACAATTTAATAACTTTAGTTAACAAAAAGTCTGGTCACAAGTAATAGCAAAAGTGTAATAAGTAATTTACAACCAGCTCGTCATAAACAGCAACAAGATTTCAATATTATTTAAATATTTTAATAATAATATGATATGAATAGAGTAGTGTTATGATGCATCAAATTTAACTTTGCTTTTATTTTCACTTATTTCAGGATTAAATGCGGTGCAGTATAACCCATACACTGAATCTCTGTGGCAGGCAGCTGTAAAGCAGTTTGAAATTCAAGTTAAACCTGCCGAGGAACGAGTTGCAGCCAAACTTAAGCAACAATTACGCAATGTCAATGCAAATACTTTACAAGTAATGTAACTCTCTTGTTAAAAAAAGCACCAATTTTGAAGATACGAGTGTTTTTGTGCCAGATGAAACATGGTGCTAATTAGTGCTTTGTCAAAGTTTTTATTCTTAAATTTATAATTTTTTAGGAGTTAAGAGCAAGTTTAAATACATTTCAAAGGAATTTGCGAGTTACATCAAAAAAATAAAACCAAAACGTTGAATCAATAATGTTTTATGCTGTGGAGGGGAGAATTGCTATTTTTCAACAATTTTTAGTGTTGGGGTGAGAGCGAGTTTTTGCAATTTTTTTAAATTCTTGATTTTCTGCTCTTTCTTCCTAAATAACTTTTTTTTGCTAGAATCGTTTAAATGGGAACTGGAAATAAATACCCAATATATAACCAGGCACGAACTTTGAATGTTATAAAATGTTGCCAATGTAAGTTTATTTAGTAAAATTGCAAGTTTTGTGTGTTGTTATTATATAATATTGTTTTTTTAATGTTTCCTCAAAGGCTTTACGTGACTTTATATCATTAAAAATGAAGATAAAAGAATGGTTCTATACAGTTTTAATGTTAGGTTGTTTTTCAAAACTAAAAGTATTCAAACCTTAAAATATTTTTGCTATACCTTAGGTCTGAATGCATCGTCAAGAATTTTTTTACAATAATCAAGCTTACACTCACTATAAACAACCATTTTTTAAATTAAGTATTTATAAAACTATCACAAAATCCAAAATATTCATGACTATCGTATGTTATATATATATATATATATATATATATATATATATATATATATATATATAAAGAACAAAAGTCTAAATACAAATACAAGAATTATAATTGAATTTACAATTCAATACCGTATTTGTATTTAGACTTTTGTTCTTTATTAATACACAAAAAAACATATTGCGATATATATATATATATATATAATAGTTGTGGTTTGAAATGTTACTTATTTCGCATTTCCCAGGGAACAAATACAGTTCTTATGTTTTACTCTTAACATGATTGTCTTTAAGGAGACAAAATTTATAAGTATGCTTCATCAAAATAGTATCTTAACTAATTTGAAAAATAAGTAGAAAGCCAACAATATAGTAAGTAGGCAGGGATAAATGTTAAAAAATTGAGGATAATCAGAAAGAGTGGCAAGGCTGGCATTGTTAGCAATCTGATGTTACCTATAACTCATGGTAATAGGAATCTGATGTTATGGTGATCTATATGCCAATGTTATTCCATGTTTATTTCCTTATTTCCTTCCTCCAAGGGAATATAACAAGTGAAAACATGTCCCTTGAATCCTTATAGTGAAAAGGTCTACTTCAATTGTGGAACTATACACATGGTCCTTTCCTATATTCCAGAATGGAGTTTTATAACATTATTTTAATTAAATAATAATTCACACTTATTTTCTATTTTAAAAAGGATAGTCACATAGGCTATAACCATAGAGCTAAAAGTTTTATCTCCTTTAAACCCTGTACACAGAAAATATTACAAAAATAAAACTAGCTACTCACTTTCAGAAAAATTCAATATGTGGGTGGTTTAAATTACTGCTATAGGTGGCAGAATAGGGTTGCATTTAAATATACAATACAAATTTGTAGTCTTTCATCTTTAATATATTATTTGTAAGACTTACATTGTTTTCATTTTCTACAACATCAATGTCACACTAAAAACCTTATCCATTGCTTCTCTATGACGAAACTATCTTCTATCTCATACATACAAAATAAGTTCATCAGGTATATTGATGCCGGTTTCTCAACATCCATTTTTGTAATTATATTATTATTGTATTTATTATATTATTATTATTATTATTATTATTATTATTATATTGCAAAATAAGCACTTGCAATGCATTTATCTTGTTTAGACAATTGGTTTTGGCTCTCAAAACTGTCACCATAATGAACAATATTTATGTCCATCCTAATGCTTTCTCAGAATGTCAGGACACATAAAGGAAGGTTTTATTGGCTTTTATTTATAACTAACTTGCCAGCTGGCCATTTAGATCAACCTCATGCTCTAGTCTTTTATCAATTTATTGTCAGTTGTGCATTGGAACAACACAATTCAGTTGGCATGACTACTTGATGCAACTAATTCATTTGTGCTGCTAGATCGATCAGTTCGTGTTCGTGTAATTTAATTCCTAATGAGTTAAGCCCATTTCAGCTATATAATAATGATACATAAGTAACACTTGGTTTATTATATAATTCCAAATTAATAATCTATTTATTTATGTATTGTTTTACAAACAACTTACCAAATTAGTTTAAAATAAGGTTACTGAATTTTTCCAACAGACAATCTTACGTCAGTGGCAGTATTAGCCGAATAAATATGAGAAGAACAAATTGCAAAACTAATAAATTCAGTTATGAAAATAAAATTAAAGCAATTAAAGTAAATTATAAAATGTAAATATACCTACTAAAATACTGTTGTAAAGTAGCCCATAATTGAATAAGAATATAAGTAGGTAAAATACTTAAATATTAGAAAATATACTCATGCATTTTATAATGTTTGTGGACACTGATGGAAATTGTCTAGTGCGACAAAAAATGTTTTGTCTCAGAAAGTTTATAAAAAAAATAACTTCATCAAGTTGATAATTTAGTTTATTAGTAACGTTCATAAAAATATATTCATGACATTGAAACTTTAATAACATTGGTTTTAATAGTTGCTGCAAGAATTCAAACGTTACCAGGAGTTGATTCAACGCCCAATTGTACAGACTGCTCTATTGGCAGAAAGAGAACACCTACTTGGTTTATTGCAAGACTATGTAGCAAGTATTTCATTGGATGATTGTGATTCTAGTCCACAGCTGTTAGACATGCCTCCTGTAGTATCTCGGCTACATTGGGTTCGTCAGTTTGAAGCAAAGGTATTATTAATTGTTATGCTAAAACCCTTTTTCTTACTTAATATAAAATATATATATTTATAAAAATATTAAAAAATATTTCTGTTTTTTATTTAAGCTAGATGAAAGTTATTATGGAAGTTATTTTTTCCCCAAATGCTATACCAGGCGCGTATCCAAGGGGGTGTGCGATGGGGCGATCACCCCCCCCCCAACCCTCAAGAACTTTGGGTTAAAAATCGAAAATATATTATTAAATTAGGACTTTCTATTAAATTAGACTTTTACTTAAGTTTATTCGTCTTTTAATGTAAATAAAAAATTAAATTTTAATTTTTAAATTGAAAATCTGACGCGTTCCCTCGGCATACCCTCGTAAACGTCTAAACGTTTTAACAACAGATAGCGCTAGTGAAGCTTAGTCTTGAACATATGATTTTCAATACATAATTTTGCAAGCGTAATATTCGCAGTTGACTCCGGAATTGTTCGTGTTGGAAGAATAACTACTTATATTATTTAATAAACCATTTTTATAATAATAGCTTATTATGAAATTAATAATATTCTCTAGCCATAAGTGTTATCGAAACTGGAATTATTATTTACTAAAAAGTCTAATTTGCTACTAATCTTTATCACGTTACCGATTTCTAACGCAAGTGTAGAAAGAACTTTTTCTGTTCTATGTTTTTACATACACACGCGCGCATGCACACACACACACACACACATATTATATATATATACAGTATAATGCATCAATCACCCCCTTCCCCCCAATGCAAGTCGCTGGATACGCGCCTGTATACTCATCTCATAATAATGAGATGATAATAATGGCTGGTATTACTGGAATGCAAACATTGTTTCTTTGTGGAAGAGAGCAGAAACATATCACAAACACTTAAGCTCAAATTCTGGTCATAGGCAATAGTATTATGTATTGCTTAACACTAATATATTCTACCATTAAAAATATGTTTAATTTCAACTGTATTTAAAAATAATGTTACTTCTCAAAGTTAACTTTAATCAAAGTAAGCATACTAATCACTTAAACAATAGTTTATGACTATTCAAACTTTAAAGTTTCGGATAGTCATAAACTAATGTTTAAGTGACTTGTAAGATTCACCGAACGTAATGGACTATGAAATTCAAGAAAGTAAGCACAGTTAGTTAGGAAGGTAGATAATTAAACAGAGGAAAATTTATATGTGCGTGATGATTGTCTTTCTCTAATTTGCCTATCTGGAGGTAAAATTGTATTAATTTAGTTGCAAAAGACTTAGTTGTCTTTTAATTAGTAGATGTGGATATAAAATAATGATTTTGAAGATATCTTTTAAAAGGTGCTTATACTACGAAAAGCCTAGATCCTGTGTAACACAAGAAATGTCTAAAACAGTAAATTTTGCTTATGATATTTATTGGATAAACATCTATATTAATTCAATGGGTGTATGTGTATTATTTTATTTTGTATAAGTCACATGATGCTAAGCATCAACACATGATATATTTCAGGATGTGTATTCAAGACCAGGGAGTTTTTATTTCCTATCCTAATCTTACTCCTATTAGTATTCATAACCCTTTTCTATCACCGACTTCAACTGCGCCAGAAATTCGACATCAGTCATTGTCAGACTAAGAACAAATCATTTCAGAGGGATCTTCATGGCGCAAGACCAGGAATCTTCATGGGATTTTCCCAGGCAAGTCCAGAACTACGTTACCTGCAGAAACTGTTGAAATGTCAGACGCCGAGACATTTTTTTGAGTGCCCAGCACTCACACTGCGTAATTTGAATTTGGAGATAGTGCTACTTGAAGACCATCTAAGAGATGTTCTCTCTAGCCAAAAGGCGCCAGATCTGGTGGCTGCTATCGTTCCAACTTTTAATGTTATCTTTAACTCCATAGACACAAAAACAACAACCGTTCTCTATACTTCATGAGTGATAGTTGTCATACTGGCTTATTGCCTAAAAACCACAATAACTAAGTATTGTATTGTAGGTGTCTTAAAACCCACTGGTCAGTCAACTTTACAAGTTACAAATTCAACACCAAAATATGAAATGATTTAAAACAAGAATCCTAAATGAACTTAATTTAGATGTTATACTAACATAGAATTTTGAATATGCTCTTAGTCATTACATAAGTCTAATTTATAATAAATTCATTCTCATGGATTATGAAATCTGTACTGATTGTATTTAACAGATTTGTAAGGACAGACAAAATTAGAATAAATTCAGTTGCTGGGTGGCAGCAAAAAAATTTAAAAATATATTTTACAGATATGTACTTGAGTTGATATTATTGTGTATAGCAAAAGGTCATTTTGTGAGGTAGGTTTCTTACATAGATAAAACAAGTGCTGCATTGCTCAAAAATTTGGGAAGTTATCAAACCCTTGTATTTTACAGATATGTACTTAAGTTGATATTATTGTGTTTAGCAAAAGGTCATTTTGTGTGGTAGGTTTCTGACATAGATAAAACAAGTGCTGCATTGCTCAAAGATTTGGGAAGTTATCAAACCCTTGTAAGAGGATTAGATCAAGCAAAGAAGGACTTGAAGAACTTCCATACAGAGCAACTGGACAGATGGACACGTGAGACAGGGTCTTCTATTGCAAACAAAACTCTCGGGTAGGAACTATGATTTTTATTGTAACTCATATAATTAGTTTATAAAACCTCTCTGTTAGTGTTTTAAGCCTCTGTTTTATTGTTATACAATTACCATATAGATCATGATTAAGTATTTTTCTTAAACTGAGATCAATAACTTCTGAGATTTGAAATGAAAGATTGGTATGATTTTGTTCTAATAATTTGCAGTTGTGTAATATGAATTATATTTTATAAAAGGTTATCAAATGGAAAGTAGAAATTAAGATTGACACAGACATTATTAATATACTCCTCTTCATTTCTGTTAGGAATACCGTAAACTCCCGATTATTTGTGGAATAGGGTGGCCCGGCAATGCCGGATAACGAATTCCCCGGATAATCCGCTATGAACAAAAAATACGCAAAACGATCGATAATCGATTATTATGTCATAAGTTTACACAAATAATGACCCCGGTTAATGCAACTCACAAATAATCTTCAGAGGACAAAATAAATACAGAAAATAATTTAAAATGTTGATGTATTTGACGGATTATAACATGTACATTTATATGTTTATTTACAATACGTACTTAAGTATATGTCAAAAGTAAGTATGTATGTACATAGCTAATTTCCTTTACACATAATACTTTTACTTTTTAACAAAAAATATCTGTCACTTTCGTCTGTTTTTTTGTGAGCATTGATTTAGCTTTAATTTTCGATCAAAGTTTCTTGAGAACCATTTTGTCGCACAGTGTCGACTTGTGTCACGTGTGTCATAAAGCCATGAAGATCGATAATGTATATGACAGACATGGATAATGCATATGTCACGTCCTAGACTATTTATAGCCGAGATTAGCTGACATTTGTTTACAATCTTATGATACACATTAGGTTTTTGGGCGTCCAAGCATTTTGTCATTGTCTCTTATATACAGTAGTCTGCTCGGCCCTTTTATTTCGCTAGCCCGCGTCGGGATGCTTCAATGTAAAAATTAGTACGTACATATTTACATATCTATTCCCTTCATCTTAACTTCTATTAGGCCTTATATGTATTTACGTCGTAATTCACCGTTTGGAAATTTAAACACATGAATCTGATTGGAATAAAAATTGGATATTTGTAAAACAATGCCAGACCCCGGATAATCCGCAAACCGGTTAATCCGCCCACAGATAATCGGGAGTTTACTGTATTTCTATATGTTTGAGTACATTTTTCTGCTATTCCTAACTTTTCAATATTCTCTTCTGTTGACGCGTTTCGGATTAACTCCATTTTCAAAACTTCAATAGTACTGGTTGCCTAAATTTTGAACTTGTCTTTATATACTGTTAGCCACGCTCCCCACCACTTCCAGACCTCACTTCCTGTTGGTGCATGCCTACTCTTGCTTCTTGCGTCCACCTACTTAATAATTTTAAACTTTTAAATATAACATTCAACTGTGGATTCATTTGCTTGGTTATTACATTTTCCTTTTTTAACTTAGCTTTATAAATTTCTAAATTTTCTAAAATATTTATATGCTGAGCCACAAGGGAATTTGGGCACTATAAAAAATTTAATCATCAGGTTAACTAAACTCTCTATTCTAATTCAAAATGACTTTGACTTGTGATTTTAAATGGTAGTCTAGAAGCTTCAAGCCTTCAAAAAGGGAGATCAAAGAAATGTAGGGTACTCTGCTCAAGAACCATGAATTGGATATTGTAACCAAAAGACATTATATTTTGGACTAAACTGGGATCTATTAATGCCTGGAGTCTCGAGAAAATCAAGTGATATTTGGTTAAAGGATAACATCGTTTGTGCGATTGATAACATTCTGTACACAAAATCATACATTTTGTTAACTTTTTTAAAATTTCAAATCTGCATGTACTCTAAAACTGCTTTCACATTTTTCAAATACATAAGTTTTTGAACTTAGTAGCTTCTTTATCAATGCATGAGAGTCCCTTTTAATTGAAGTACTGAAACACAAGTTCTTAACCATTCTCATGGATCAAGTATTCTCTTAAACTGAATTTTAGTATGTTTACAACTACCTAGATACCTGATACTTGAGAATGTTTTAAGTATATACCACAAAAATACTGACTAAACTGCACTAAGTTAGTCTCATAATTAATCGTTAGAAGTATAAGTTTGGTGTATAAGAGATAAATTTCCTGAGCCATCTAATGTTGTCATTTGGTATACTAGGAATGAGTAAAATTGTTTTGGGCAGAATTAATTCTGCATTAAATTACCCTAAGCTCAATGATGCTAAATCAGAAATGAGATTGAATAGAGTGGCCAATTTATTTTCCAAATTTTCCCTAAACTTTTAGCAGCACCTTCTACATCTTAAAGCTTATCCTTAACCTTAGAGGACTCGCGCTAATACCCGTTACACCAGAGCTCGCGCTGGGTAATTTTTTACCCCAACTAGTTTTTAGGTCAATATCAGTAAAATATTTAGTGTTATAAATAAAAAAATTATTTAAACATATTTTGTTATACTATAAAAGATATGAGCAAACTCATACAATATTTTTTCCTTCTTTATACGTCAAAACACTCTTCACATACTTCAGCTAAATGGTCTTTACAAACACTTTTCCCACAATTAGTACAGCATTTATTGTTTTTTGTCTAAGTTCTTAGGGCAAAAATCACACCTGTAATTAAAATGTTTTTTTTTGTAATATTGCTAAATATAAAGCTATAGCCTATATTGTAAATAAACGTTTGTTGTTACAATAATCATGAAAACAAAATATTTTATAAACAAGAATAGTTTATAAACACAATATATATCAAAACGTAATACTTTCAAGAGAAAATAGAATCTGTGTCTTGACATTCTACACTATACTATATGCGAACCAGTTCTGTCTGTTGTCCAAATACCTCTAAAATTTTTGTACGAAGACATCATTGCTCCACAAATATACAGTACCCCAAACATTGCTTTATTTCCTTCAAAAGAAGTTTAATTTGCATCTCTCTCTTTTGAAAAGTTACAAATATAAAATTTGTGTTCTCTATTATCGCCATGACAAAATATATACATAGATAATTTAAAATAGATTATTAAATTTATAAATTAAAATGAACTTCAATGATAAATTCCTCACAAAATACGAAAAATAGTAAAAATCACTCACCGCAATCTTGTAAAAAAAATGAAAATAAATTTATGTGATAAAAGAGTTGCAAAATACAAATACAAATAATCTTCACTTATAAAAACTTCGTAAAATATAAAGAGACTTCACTTATAAAAACTTCGCAAAATACAAATACAAACAGACTTCTCTTATAAAACCTAGCAAAATACGAATAAAAATGAACTCCACTGATAAAAACCTCGCAAAATACAAATAGAAATAGACTTCACTTAGAG
This sequence comes from Prosapia bicincta, assembly GCA_036971475.1. Classification (NCBI taxonomy): domain Eukaryota; kingdom Metazoa; phylum Arthropoda; class Insecta; order Hemiptera; family Cercopidae; genus Prosapia; species Prosapia bicincta. The sequence goes on along the minus strand of JBAIZL010000004.1, from coordinate 118,856,142 downwards.
GGACCAGTATTGTAAAGTGAGCACTCACGCGGGGTAAAAACTTTCCCAGCTGTGGCAACAATAACTTCAAACCGTTATAAGTAAACAAGAACTGTCAAACTACCTGATGTAGGGACAGAAATAGATACAGGAGAGTCAATTAGAAGGTATGTAAGGGGTGGAAGAATTTCAGGATTTGTAACTACTTTATAATCTTTGCTGAAAACTCACTGGGAGAATAATTACCCCGCGCGAGTCCTCTGGGGTTAATTCTTGTCTCTGGAAAAAAAAGTAACAGATATTTCCCTCCTCTAAAATACGCCATCCCACAATTTACTCTCTTTTAGACAAATTGAGCCGGATAGCCCATATTTTATTCTCCAGCACCCTAAGACCTGTTGTGTTAGTTTAAAAATTCAAATAAAGTAAAATTATTTTACAATGTATTAAGGGTACAGAACAATATCATGGGCTATCTGTTTTTCTGATCAAAATTTTAAATTTATTACAATATAAACTGGTTCTGTTAACACACGAATATTCTCCCATAGATAATTCAAATATAATTAGAATATTTGTAACAAGAATGTTTGAATAAACTAGAAAAAATGAGCCTAATGAATTTATTAAATTATGAGCATTATGATTTTTCAAAATAAGCACACTGTGCTGCCAAATATAATGGACTTTCTGTAGATTATGTTGATAAATTGTTCAGAGGTTCATAAAGTATATTCAAAATCAAAATACATATGGTATTTTAAAGGGCCATTTATGGGAATTTATATATGTAGAAATGAAATAAACTGAATGTTTCAAAAGAACTTTGGAATATCTTAAAATAGTTTCTTTACCAACAGATTCTCTACCATTTTTACGAAGGAAGCATTGGTTAGCTATGACAAAAACGAAAAATGTATCTACTTTAATGTAATCCATATCTGCTCTCATTACATACATAAATATAAAATATATAATTACATGAATCAATAATGTTTTTCTTTAATTTTATCTGGATACTAGTTGGTTTTTATTTACTTAGTGTATATCATCTCATTTTCATGTAACACATTCAAACTCTTAAGAAAGATTTATTTGGATTTATGACTTCTGTTAAAACTTCAGCTCCATTTTTCAAACTTTAAAGATTTTACAACTATAGAACCCTTATTTGATGTTTGTAAAAGTTTCATAGATGCAGTCATTTCTGCAAACAAAAAGAGTAAAATAGTTGATTGTTTAGGTTGAAGACAGATGATCCTGTAGTTCACTTTGAACAGGGAAAACTGATGCATGTCAACTTCAACCCAAGGCTTGTGGGACTAGTGAAGGAAGTGAGACAGATCTTAGTGATGGGATATAGTGTCCCAATGCATATTCAGGAGGCAGCAGAACTTGCAAAAAGATTTATCAGGCAGGCTCGATCTTTACAACAGGTAATCTTAATCTTTGTTATAAATTGTCTATGAATGATAATTTTATACTCTTACTTTTACATAGAAGTAGGGTAATTAAATTCCTTCTATTTTATACACTTTTAATTTAAGGCATTTTATCAAATATATTTAGACAAAATATATAAATATATATATATATATATATATATATATATATATATATATATTTAAATAGAATTATAATATAATTTTTATTGAATCTAAATCGTTGATGATCTTACTTACGATTGGAAAAACCATAAAGGCTCATTATTTGTATGGTTCAGTTTGATTTTTGAGAAAGTTTGTAATATAAGTTTTGTGTGTGTATATATATATATATATATATATATATATATATATATATATATATAAATATATATATATATATATAAATATATATATATATATATATATATATATATATATATATATATATATATATATATATATATATATATATAGATTATTTGGACTAGGAGACTGACAGACTTACCTTGGTAAGAGTCCACTCTGTAGTCTTGAAATAGAAACACATAAAAGCACTTAAACAATGATATATTTCAACCACACAGTGGTCTTTGTCAATCGAAGATAATAATTATTTTATTTCATTCTCTCATATTTCTTTTTGTGTTTTCTCTTCGATTGACAAAGACCACTGTGTGGTTGAAATATATCATTGTTTAAGTGCTTTTATGTGTTTCTATTTCAAAACTACAGAGTGGACTCTTACCAAGGTAAGTCTGTCAGTATCCTAGTCCAAATAATCTAAATAATCTTTACCAACCAAAACTAACCTAAATATATATATATATATATATATATATATATATATATATATATATATATATATATATATATATTGTAAAGTTATTTTTATATTTAACAGACGCAACGGGGTTTTACTATTTATTATTTTATTGAATGATATTTCTCTATTTAAAAACAAAAAAAACTACTCAAGAACAATTCATTAACATTTATTTTCACAATTTCATCTCAACATTAAACAATACACACAAAACAAAATTTTACAACTTAACAATTTTTAACAAAATATACTAACTCTTATTTCTTTTGATTTTAGAGTTACACAATTTTAATACCCTTGGCTAGTTTAAGATCTCTTGATATCTCGGGGTTATAGCATGGGCTATATTCTTAGGTTATTTAAATAAATTTTGAACAAACAATATTAAATTTTGAAAATGCAAAAAGGCTAAACTATTTGAACTGGATTATTTCTTATTACTTACTATTAATTAACTACAAGATATTCTAATGTACAAATTTAACTTCTCTATTATCTTAAAAGTCCACTAAAATTGGTTTTTATAGCGCTAATAACTTATCAAATATCGAAATTTCAGTTAGCTTACGTAAGATTCCGTTCTCTCCAAATTTGACTTTTTACACACTTAAATTCGTTTTATTTACTTCACTTTATATTAACACAGTATTACATTTTGTAATTCACTTCTCCTTAATTTAAGTTGGCCAATCTTCTTAACAAAACGGTATAATTTAGACGAACTCTTTCCAAATAAATAGAATTTTGACTGGTCCTGGCTGGTCCCATATTAGAGCGTCACCCACGCTGTCTCCAACTCTACTACTACGCGTCCTTCGATTTTCTTTTAAAATGTTACAAATATGGCGGCTTTCTTCTTCAAAAAACAAAATCAGATGGTTTATAATTTAGTTCGATTCCTTCTCACTAGACTTTCACACATGTTAATGTCAACGAACTATTTTCACCGTTTTACAGCTGATGCGTCCACAACGAGCTTGTTTAGAATGGCGTTTTAACTTGGTTAAACCTGGTTGAAACTTACTGTTTCAATTTTCCGATCCTCAACAAACTTTCCAGTGTTTATTTTATTAATATTATTAGTGTGTGAAGTGTCTTTGTGTTTTACTTTTGTGATATTTCCGAATTGTGTGTGTTTTGAGCCGAATTCATAGAAACATAACCTTCCAATCTCATTGTTTACAATCGTATTTCACTTTCTCCTTCAAGTAATTACTTAGCCCTATGTTCCTACAGTTTACAAATTTGTTTACACATAACCATTATTAGATTATCTTATTTTAATTTATGTGTTAGGTTATTTGATATAACAAATTTCCTAATACATTTCCAGTTCAAAAACCTTGTTTACAATTCTATGCTTTTACCTAAATTTAGTTTTCATTTAACCTAACCAATATCTTAATGAATTTCTTCCTAAATTTTGAGTGAGTTATTTCTCATCTATTTTCCAATTCTTAAATAATATTATATAGCCCATTCTATAAATGTTACAATATATATATATACATTTATATAATAACAATATGGGAACAACTACAACTTTATAAGCACAAAAATAATGTAATAAACAAGCAAATACAAATAAAATAAAAAATTGATAAATTATTTAACTTAATAGACAAAATTAACCCCAAGACAAACTAAAACATTCCCACAGTGCAGTGAAACCGAAAGTAGAATAGTACCTGTATACCATGTGACAATGGAATTTCTACCCACCTGCAAAACTACAACTAGCCCTTCATCTCAGAAGATGCTTGAGATTGGGGACACAAAATTAAAGCTCTTGAAAGTCGTCTTTAATATTTACGACTCAACATTCGAGAACTATTAATTACATGCTCTCATTTTCATGCTTATTTTGAGACTCATATTAGTACATTAAAGTGTAAGTGATGAGTGAATACAAGGTAATAGTGTTATACAGTTATATATATATATATATATATATATATATATATATACATATTATATATTATATATATTATATATATAATATATATTTATATATAATATATAAATAACTTATATATACTGTGTTACACAGTTTTATATATATATATATATATATATATATATATATATATATATATATATATATATATATATATATTCATTCCTGATGATGTTGGTACTGTTTACCAACGAAAAGCTTTGAATATAAATTAATAAATATTCTTGTATTTGAATAACCTATGTTGTTTAAAAAAAAAAAAAATATATATATATATATAAACATTCATGCATATATACATACATTATATTACACATTATAAAACATATTACAAATTGTGATATATATATTTGTATATTACACGATTTTTATAAAAATTAATAAACAAATTTTAATATGCTTTAAACATTTATCAATGAATAAAGAAAACTACAAAATTAAAGGATGAATAAAGGTTTAGAAAAACAGTTAAGGATTTTGTAATTTTATTACATAATGAGAGTTTTCTATTGCTCAAAAGATTGTGTACAGGGAACAGTTTAAATTACGTTTTAAGACTTTTTTTTAAAAAGACTGAAATTTAAATATTCATTTTTTTATTTCTCAAGTTTCTGTGTTTTTGTTGATTTGCCTACCCACTTTTTACATCATTTCAAGAGTTTATTATGTAAATTATATTTTCATACAAATCCTCTGGTTCTTCAAATTACACAAGGCACGATGGCAGTATAAAGGCACGATGGCAGTATAAAGGCTAATTTGAAGGGAAGGATAGTTTAAATGAAGGAGGGTCATAAATAGGAAAACACATATATTGATGCCACAGCCAGAAACTTCTCAAGACAAAGAAAAGTTTTTACAACAATGAACATATATAAAAAATTATCATATTTACTTATAAATTTTTACACAAATAACTTACAAGATACATTTTTATTCTAAAAACTTGTTTGATATTCCTTTAAACTTAATCTACTTTCAGAGATGAATAGTGAACATTTACAGGGACTGTTATTTTGTTCCAACTTATGTACAAGAGGCAACATTTGAGAAAGCAAAATGAGTAAACTTAAACTGAACTGGGTTTTTGCTGTTGCAGGTCGCAACATTCCATAATACAATAGGGGACCGTATGATAGCTTCTCAAAGACCTATGATGTTGTCAGCTGCAGTAGAGTTGGCAAAATTAGTTAGGGAGCAGCATAGTGTGACTTGGAGTAACACAACAGCAGTGGACACCTATATAACAAAATTGCAAGATTCTGTTGAGAGGCTTTTTAAAGAAAACAATCAACTAGCTCGATACCACGTACAAATCACAGATAAGGTAACTGTTTTATAAAACTGCTAGTAACAACTATTATTATTGGTATAACACAGCAAACATTTTTTAACTCTTAAGTTGTTTTTCATTTTATACAAGATAAGAAACAAAGTAGTTCTAAACATAAGGTTTCTAAAACTTACCAAATAAAAAGTAACAGAGTGGTACCTTTTTGTCACTCAATACAATTTACCATTTTATTTTACTTTATAATGCTGAACACCCACCACTTACTCAAGTTCTGTATAGTATATTTTAGAATGTATAGTCTATAATTTTTTCAAAAAAATACTATTGTGATTTATAAAATCGTACTAAAAATTCCATTATGATATTGACACAAAAATAATATTTAGCATTACAATGACAAATAAATATATTTTACTTTGGAACACTGAGTACTAAATTTTAATATTACAATTGTATAAGAAACATCATGTCAGTGTATTGAAGTGTATTTTAGCAACTTAGTATAAATGAAATTTTATTTTGTCAAAGTATAAAGCATTTACATTTAAACGATTTTTACCAAATAACATATATCAAATATTTATTAAATCTTAACAGTCAAGAGATAATATATTACATGAAATTACCATAGTTAATTAACCTAGTCATTATTGAACAGTAGTAATATAACGGATTTTTGTTCAGTGTTATTGCAATATATCAAGGTGTAGCTAGAAAGTATTTGAGCTAATATTGTTATAAACAAACAAAAAAATGAAGTAAGTTTGGGAGTCATGTGGCTAGTCATATATCATTGTTATCAACTTCTATTCAAGTTTTATTTTCCTCCCTCAGTCAAACCAAAAGTGGTTGATATCTTTGCTATCCATCAGAAAAATTTCAACCTTAGAAAAATTAGTGTATATTTTGATACCAATAAAATTTATTTTTAAACTTGAAAAATTTTAAACTAGGAAATATTTAGTTTTGCAACAGTTATATTCCAATCAATGCGTTGGAAAAGCCTCAAATTTGCATGTCAAAAAATGAAAATTCCAATTAATAGTAATTACTTTTTTTTATCAAAAGGAGAAGCAGTAAATTAACATTGGTTTATTATTGTCTTGACTACTCTATGCAAACAAGTACAGAGAAAACTGCACAATCTATAGAAAAACACGTAACAGATTATTCATCCGGATAATAATCCAGTACATGATGCTTTATCTACCAAGACATATTTGGTAAATTATAGTAAAACTGAAATATAAGGGGTGGACCCAATCTTGGATATGCAAAATTTCAGACAATTAGAGACATATTTCAGAATTCATCCATTGAGATAAATACACAAGTTGGACTAATGATAGTTATGCATTACTCAATTACTAATGATGAGTGTGGCAGACGTCATTTAGTAAGTTGAGTCGTTTAATTAAGTTTAGTTATATTTTGTAGGTGTGTAGTAAACTAAACATATTTATTTGAACAAATGTTTCACACTGACAAGCAAAAAAAAAAAAAAAAAATGTAACCAAGTCTAGATTTTTAATTGATTACAATAAAGGGATGCTTATTGTAGACGTGGATCATCACAACATGGACCATCATCCTTTACTATCAGTAAAGGACAATAAATACATTCACAAAAATTTTGTTCTACTTTATTGACATCAGAATTTACAAAGCATTTGTAGTTTTAGAAAACATGTTTAAATAATGATTTTCATCTCAGTACTATGAACAGATTTTGGCTTCGGTAAAGTTAATGAATCATTTGTCACCAGTTCGGTAAAAACATGTTATAGAGCGTCTCAGGTTAAGTTGAGGCAAGCCAGGTAGCTGGGCCTAACAATAGGCTGGGACAGTCCGGCGAGAACATCCCATCGACGATTACTCCACTTAAAAACCTTAATCTGATAAATACGGATTATATTGAAAATATGTTGATACGGTTTTCTTAATTACTATTAAACAAACAATTGTGCATTTGTTTCATGTTAATCGCCAGGCTTTAAGTGTAATTACCTATACCGAAGGAAAGTTATACCAAAAGAAAGCTATACGAAGCGTAGCCGGTAATCACACTTAAAATCGCCTAATTAACATGATACAAACATGCAATTGTTTGCTTGGTAATAGTTAAGGAAACCGTATCAATGTTTTTCCATATAATGCATATTTATTAGATTAAAGTTTTTAAGTGACTAATCAGTGATGTGTCACTAATGGGATGATCGTGCCTGGCTGTCCAGTCTATTGTTAGACCCAGGCCGGGTCAAATGCCCCAGCTACCTGGCTTGCCCTATAACACGATAATTCATAAAAAAAGTTGTTGGTAAAATTTTAAAACTGGATTAATTTTTTAATTTGTGTAAAAACCTTGTTTTATAGTTAACATGAAAACTTTATTGTTGTTCAATCCTTTGCAAACAAAATTTCTCTAGTTAATTTCTCCATCTAAATGTGATGGAATTTTGAATTTTTAAAAGTATTTTCATCCAAAACCATATATTATTGCTAAAATAAATTTATTATATCTGTGCCTGAAATAACCGGTTTTTAAATGTGTTAAAAACTGAAGAAATGAATACACATAATATTTTATGAGTTTTTAATATATAAGTTAGGATTAAACATAAACATTTGTAAGCAAATTCCACAAATAATGAAACCCAATACTATACTCACAATTTATTTCATTAAACCTTACTTTATGTTTGAATACTTTAATTTAAATTTAACTTATTTAAATTTAATTATAGTGTACATTCATTTAAGTTATGCTGGGTTCTAGTTAAGTGAGTTATGGATAAACAGAATTTTCCTGTAACCCCGACCATAGCTTTCTTTAAAGTTTTCCTTAGACAGCTCTGAAGACGATCAGATTTGAGTTAACTACAAGTAAAAGTTGGTATTTGTAGACTTTCATTGACTTTGAATTCTATTCTGCAATTGCTTTGGAGCTTACAAAGAATATTTCCAACCAAATCACATACTTCATGATAGATCCAGTCAATAAAGGGTGACGGCTTTTAAAACAAAAGAAGAGAATGATTGTACTATTAAGGATTTATAAATATATTTATAGGATATTTATGTATATTTATATTTATAAGGATATATATATATATATATATATATATATATATATATATATATATATAATTAACTTACCATTAGTCTTGATTTACAGGTGGCATTATTGATGGGTACAGACTTGCTTCGACACCAGCAACAGTGGAAAGAAGGGCTTAGAGAAATCCGCGACATAATGGCGAAAGTGGAACAACAGGTAATTAATTAATATCTTATTACACTTTTGCTATTACTTGCGACCAGACCTTTTGTTAACTAAAGTTGTTAAATTGTTAAATTACACTTGGAGGAAACGTTTTCGTCTTACGATTTCTTCAGCCTCAAACAAGCAACAAGACTTGAACAGCAACAAGATTTCGATATTTAATTAATATCATTAACAATCCTGCACATTGAAAAAGCTTTAAAGGAAAATTAAGTTGAACTTATTTTAAAATTGAGGGAGTAAAAATGTATGTGTAGTCTACATCATTCTTACACCCATTTATTTATGAAAAGATAGTATTTTAAGAAGTCATTTAAGATCTCTTGAAGTAAAAAAATAATATGTGTGAAAAGTTTATAAATATTTTATTTTATAGTAGCTCTTCTGGGAGTGATGTATAGTGAATAGTCGTAGAATTAAAGTTATTCTTTTTGAAACTGAACTAGTGAATAAGTTATCTGAAATGTTATTTCACTGAAGGTTAAATTAGGTCAGCTTCATATAACAGGAAAGAATTACTTTGAAAGTACTGGTTGGGCATGTGTTTACAACATGTAGGGTTTTTAATTAAGTTCAATGTCCATAGGATTATTAACAATGCAGTTGGAGGTTATCTGATATGAAGACTTGAGCTTTGAATTAATTCAACATTGAATACATACAACGTGAATTATATACAAGATAAAGAAATGTATTATAAATTTACTTATAGAATTTTGAAGTCAATGGAGCCATAATTATGCATCTGTTAGCTTATTAGGCTCAGAGAGAACTACAATCAAATTAATTCTAAATGGTAAAGAGAGTTGGATTGCCAGTCCTGCTGAGTGCTGCTCCTGTGTTACAGTAGAATGAACTATTGTTTGAATATTAATTCATTAATCTACCTCATTTAAATGAACTTAAAGAAAAAAAGGCACATGGTTCTATTTACAAGTTATAAAGCATGCAATCTTCTGCCCAACTGTATTTGACTGCCTTATCTGACTACATTCTTCTCAAGGAATTGGTTTATTCTATTTATAATTGTTATTCCCATAAGTTTTATCCAAAATATCAAATATTATTTGTTATATCTAAGATTGTTGTTAAATTTTGTACAGTTTATGTTTTGTACATTTTGAGGTTTTTCTTATGTTTACCTTGGCAAAAAACCACTACCTACTGATATTTTCCAGCAGACACATTTTTCACTGGGCCGGTGCATTGTTCGATGCTGTGAGTCATGGACTCAGTCTCGTCTGTAACTCACGACATTGAACAATGCACTGACCTAGTGCAAACGTGCCTGCTGAAAAGTATCAGTAAGTAGTGGTTTTTTTGCTAAGTGATACCAAAATTGTAATTAAATGGTATTTTATTGGATAGTTTACCCCAGTATTCAGGTGCAAATACTTTACTAGATTTCTTTGTGTGAGAAGCAGAGATGACAATCTGTTTTTGAATTAAGGACCTAAATACTTCATCTATGTTCGTTAGTTTCACTGTCCACAGTATTTGATATTTGAGGTAAAAACTTTAATACAAATTGGACAAATCTAAACTTTAAGTGAATTTAATAAAAAATTCTTCAAATAGAACATTTCTCATAGAGGACTCGCAAATACAGTAAGAGAAATCTTGTCATAGTATTTTTTTTTGCAAATTTACATAAATTTCAAGTTAACTGAACTTAAATTAAGTTGTATCCATTTACGTAATTAAATTTTCAGTTGCCTCAATCTTTGCACAAACCATTTGTCACAAGGGGCAAAATTCTTAGTTCACTCATTCTTGCTTCAAATTAAAACAAAAATCCTCACATCATAATTCTCTTTACTTCAATATATTAATGCATTCAAGACTTATTTATGACTTTTGCCAATTACAGTTGTTGATATTTTTTGAGAGGTTATGAAATTCATTTCTTATTCTAAATAAACAGAAAGAATTAAATATTCTTCCAGTTATTTTCTAATAATTGAAATAAGTATAAGGAAATTAGCAAAATCAATATAGGAAATCATTAACACTTGAAACTTTGGATGTAACAAGTACATGTATAGACTATTTTGTTTTGGATTTTTTTAAACCAGACAAAAAAGAATACAAAAAGATTGTAATTAAATTTGTAATAGCCTCCAGCTAATTAAAAAAAAATATCAGTTACAATAATAACTGTCTGGTATTGTTATCTCATCCTGAAGAATAAAAATATCATTGTGAAAAGATCTTCTAATTTATATTGATATAGTTTTGCTTTCTTGTAATTGAATTAATTTTTAAAAAATAGCAATATTTAGATACAAACTTCAAGAATAAAAGAAAAAGCTACAAAAACTGAAACAAGTCCGTTTGCATTAACATTTTCTGGCTCTAAAAATGCAGCAAAATGTTTGATAAACAAAATTTCTGAGGTGTCCTTCATATTTTCACATTTTATAATTTCCCTTAAATTAAAATATCTGCTTACAAAAAAACTTTTGTTGTAGTTATTGGAATAAAAGAGAAAATAGCAAATATGGTACAAAATCTGATAAACCAATCTGATTGTTTATCAGTAAATAGAGGGGCAAAGTAATAAAAGGCTAATGATAATTCAAACTATTTTAGGATATTATTGTAATTATAATTACATTAAAATATAGGTTAGTCATTGTATTATAGATATACATGTTATTTAATACAAACACTTAATTTTTTCAGTTTAGCAACATGAAGTCTTGGAGAGCTCATTGGGAACATCAGTTATACAAAGCTTTAGAACATCAATACCAGATGGGGTTAGAAGCTCTTAATCAAAACTTGCCTGAAATTAAAATTGATCTAGTTCACAGGTTAGTAATGTTATATGGACACATGAAATCATCAAATTCACTACAGCTGACTTAACATGGATACTATCCCTATAAACCAAAAAAATATAGTGTTTTAGCCACTAAATCTACAATTTATTTTGAGTTTGTTCCTTAAAAATGTTCAAAATCACTTTTAACATAATTTTACTCTGTAATTTTATGCCACCCACTTGATAGTGACTAGCATTTCACCCTCTCCCTCACATTGTACTAAAATTTGTAAACTAACACTTTAATGCAATAAAAACTTTATGAAATATATTTCATGAGTATCCAATAAAACCAGTCAATAGATTTAACGTCAAGTAAAGAAACCAAATTTATGTTATTTTAGTCAAATAAAGACGTTTTATTAAAACAAAGGAATACAATTTGTTGAAGTACTCTTGCAGAAATAAAATTAAGCTAATATAGGACATAACTCTCTTTTATTTTTATTTTCATTAGAGTTTTCATTATGTTATCAAAAACTAAATCTTAAATCTATCAAACACTTTTCAGACAACAGAAACTACAATTCAGTCCACCGATGGAAGAAATTCGCATGAAGTACTACGGCCAGCTTAAACGATTCTTATCGATACCTCTAAATTTCCGAGGTGTCTCTGATACTTGTATATTTCCAGTTATCATTGATCAGTAAGTGATGTCATATTTTATCTTCTATAATTTAAAAAAAAATCAACCATAAACGTAAAAATAGTAATAATGAACTTAGCTAGTGGATCAGATACAATAAAAAATAGTTATTATGACCCAAACGTAAAAAAGATTATAAAATAATTTTTATTATAGCAAAATATTCTCTTGTATTCACTTAGTTGGAGGGTTAGTTTCCAAAAGTGTTCCTAAAAGAAGAATTTAGAGTCCCCTCTTCAAATATAATTTAGAATAATAACTCTTACCAAACTAAGGAGAGAGTAGATAGCTGTAAGGGAAAAAGTACTTGCAAATAATTGATTTAGTACAATTACCTGCAATGTTTAACTCAACTGTTTGCTGTTGGTACTATTAGAACAAAAGAAGACTCAAGTAAAACAATTTTGATATATTTTGCTGAAACTAATACTAATTATTAAAGATACTTTTCAAAGATGCTTTACTTAGTCGGTATCAAAATTACAATGGTATATATTTAACTAAAACTTAAGAACAGAGAAGAGTGGCATTGACAATGACTTATTCCTTAAATAAGTAAGTATTAAAATACAAAAGATAGTTAAGAGTTTGGTCTAAATAAATTACAAGAATAATAATAGGTAGTTTGTCTTCCCGCCAAATGGTTCATAGGAGATTTAGGATACAAGCTGACTAACAGAATATTTAACGGAGATTTAATTTGTTCTATTTATATCTGTTGAAGAGTAATATTAACAATCTAACTATTAAAACAAGCTAAGAATCTAGAGTCATAGAATACAAGCTCTATCCATTTATACTCAAATATGACTTGCACTCTGATTTACAGCGCCATACTTGAAAGAAATGACACTTTTAGCGAGTATTTTAGGAAAAATAATTTATACAGTTAGTTTACGACATGAACTTCAGGTTACACTAAAACTATCAAGATAAATAAATTTGTCAAAGGAATAAATTTACAATTAATTCATTATAAATTGCTTTACCTGAGTTGCTATTAGTGTCGAGTCTTTATAGTTAACAGATGGAAGAGATGGCTTGTTAAGTTCTGCCTGTTGAAAAATAACAAAATATTAGCATTAAATAGAAATAAGTTAGATCCTGCTGGGTGTCACTACCATGCGGTGATAATTGGAACTAAATGGAATTATCTGTTTAACTTTATTTCCTACATTAAGTGTTCCTTAAACTTTAATAAAATCTTACAAAGTCATTCAAATGTGAGTGATGAAATATTTTTAATAGAATTTTATTTCTTTATTTTTTTACTCTACCCTTATTTTGTTACTATATTGAAAAAAATATTTATATTTCAAAAAATGTTTATAATTTGTAATATTTAGATTGTTTTATAGTTAATTTCTGAGAAATAGAACTTTTATTTAGTTGATCATATACAAAATAATAAACAGAACATAACAAATACATTAATAAATAATAAATAAATAAATTAATTAATTTTTATTTTATTATTTATTAAATTATCTATTTAAATATTTATTTTATTATAAAATTTATATTATTTTAAATAATATTTTACAACCCCAAATGTTCACCTTAATTTTTTTTTATAGTTCTTAAAAAAGCAGTCTCAATAGCACAATTTGTTGAAACAGTCATGATCACATTAGTTTGCAATTATGATTTATAACAACATGTTCAATAAACCATCTATACATTGAAAAAATGTGATGCCATGTTTAGATATTATGACAAAAAATTTAATGAAGCAACTTAATAAAATTATTGAACTAAATTTTCTATTTTATGTCGCTTTTTAAGAACTTATTTTAAATTTAATTCTCCCCAGTAATATTAAAGGCGTGAATTAAATTAAAATAATTATTGTGTGAAGTTTGTATTGTTTATTTAAATTTGTACTTAGAATCGAATGTGTTTTTGATTCAAATATAATTTACAATTCATTAATTTTTGTATATTTATAGCAATGCTCACCGCTTTGCACGTTTGTTTTCACGAGCTGAAGTTTTGTTTGCAAGACTTGAGAAAATATGTGATGAATGGAGAGATTGGGTCGCTCTGGGCGCAACAGACATGGATAGTTTAGCAAGACAGTACCTTTCTAAAGCAGAGGATTGGGATAGCAACTTCAGAGCTTCTAAAACTTGGGGACAGGAAATTGCCAAACTTATAAGGTATCTTTACATTGAGAAAGTAATGATTTTATTTTAATATTTTAATTCACTCTGAATCAAATAATTTGTAGATGAGGAATTCATCTGGCCTGAATTAATTCCTTGCACCAATTGAGTTGTATTTTGCTATGAAAATTTTCTCAGTTTATGAAACACTAATGTAATATATTTTATGCAGGAGCAATTTTTTATTCATTATTTTGTAATATAGTTAATTTATTATTTGTTAATTGATCATTGTTTGTAGTCATAATTAGTAAAAACAAATTAAATGTTACTTATGGTTTGAAGATTTATGGTTGAATCTTCTACCCTCTCACTTCAGATGTACACAAAAATATACAAATTATAAAAATTATTTACAAATATTTTAACTAAGTAGTTTTTTTAACTCAGAATCTCACTAAATTCCATAGTGGATGTTATACTTAATTATCTGCTACTGACCAAAACTAAGTTAGAACTATACTGGACAAGATTGTCTACTTGACATAAAACCTGAAGACAGGTCTATCATGTCTAGAACATCTGATAAATAACAACTTATGGGCTATAATATCTATCCTTATCTGTGGTGCAAGCTTCGAGAGACAATAAATATCTCTTAGAAAGAACAAACCTCTAGTCTTGTATGTGAAACATTAAAAATTAAACTCAACAATGATTGTGACAATGAACTTGATATAACTTTAAAGCTTGAAGCAAACAACAATGAGAATCGTGACAGAAACTTACATCTCTGTATACTCTATACCACTAATATATCATGACGAAAAAGTATCTTCTATTAGCTATAAAGGGTTAATACACTCTTGGTCATCTGACTAATGGATTATTCAGTAAATTTATTTTAAGTCCTTGTTTTTAAAAGGGTTGCATAAAATTTCATATTATAAAGTAAATACAACTGTTTTGCTAAATATTAAAACGAAATTTCACTTCAACTAACTCACTTTAACCAATAAATAAATTATTAAATTTGACCTAATCCCTAACATGTTTAAGTAGGGAGGAAATCATCAAATGAATGAATAAATATGAAATATGCTTCGGTTAAAATAAACTTTTTCCGAACATGATAAGTTAAGGTTTGTCGCTAAAACGTGCATTTCAGTTTTTAAACGAAAAATCTTTCTTCTTTAATCCTTACCAAATGCATGTTATCTCAGATTTTCAGCATATTCATTTAACACAATACCTTAAAAGTTTTGATATCGGTCTATATTCTACTGAAAAAATATCAGAGTGCTATAGAGACTTCGGCATGATAGAGACTTACACATACGCTGTATTCATTATATTCAACCACTTGCTATTATTCAGTAATTTTTTGTAACTATAAACAGGCTAATGAAATCTGTACGAACCCATTAGAACTCAGTAATCATTAATAATTCTATTAAAACTACCAAAATGTTTACTATAATAAAATTGTTTCAGCACTGAACGCAAATTGGATTGCTTCACAATTAATCTGACACCAATCTGTAGTGAGATAGAGCTACATAACCGCAGATACTGGGACACTTTGTCCAGCTCATTGCATGGCTCTATACTAGAAGATGTAGCTCAGATAGAAAAGTTTGTAACAGAATCAAAGAAGACTTTACTGGTTCAACCACAGTGTTTGGAGGAGATTGGAGAAGCTAATGCACAATATTTAAACATTATGGAAAAAGCAAAAGATGTAAGTAATAGTGATATATGATTTTTAATCCCAACAGTGTAACCCTGTATTTTGAGAGCTCTTTGGGTTATAATCCAGGCTTTCGCATACAAGGAAGTGATTTTTTCTTTTGTTTTCTGATACAAGGTGATCTAATGAGCAGACCCCACAAGCATAAAGTGCATCACCAAGACGGTTGGAACTTTGCCACATGTTTTCTCTTGATAATTTTCCTGTCCTTCTTCCATTTCTACATGTTCCCCTAGACCTTATCCCAAAATACGTTTTTATTACTTTAAATCTGTTACTTATATACTGTACTTCTGATGATTGCTATTGTAATTTTTGTATCAGGTTTTAGATCATGGAATTAATAAACTCAGAAATTGTATCTGTTCTTTTACCATTTGTTTTAACAACATCTTGTATTGGATTGAATTTTCTCATGTTTGAATTGTAGGAATTATGTGTTTGAGTTAGGTGTTTAGAATAGATAACAAATTGAAGGGAAGGAGGGTACTTCCTTCTGAAAAAAATGCAAAACAATATATTAAACAAAAACAGTCAATAGATAATAGGATTAAACAATTATGAACAAATATAGTGATAGGGTCTTGAAGAGTAGTCATCCAGAAAAATAGAAAGAATTTTGAAATCTCAACCTTTTTTGGTATTTTATCATGTAGTTAGTTCTATGTAATTTAGCAAACAAAGTTCAATTTGTAGTTGGATCTGTGGTAATTTTTTATTTCTATTAAAAATTTTTATCGATAAAATATTGAAATCTTGTTGCTGTTCATGATAAGCTGGTTGTAAATTACAAATTACACTTTTGCTACCAGACATTTGTTAACTAAAAGGCTTGTAGAAGTGGAGCTTGTGGAGGCTGAAGAAGTCGTAAGACGAAAATGTTTCCTCCAAGTGTAAGTTAACAATTAACAACTTTTAGTTAACAAATGTCTGGTCGCAAGTAATAGCAAAAGTGTAATTTGTGATAAAATATTCATAGGAAATTTATATTTGTAATGATATTTTTTTGGAATAATAGTCTACTTGTTGTGGTTAGCGCCATTGCATAACCAAAAAACACCGATTTTTTGTTGGTCCAAAAAGGACCACATCTCAACACACTAGAACAATATAAAATTTACAAACACACAAAAACACAAGGTACAAATATATTAAACGAACAAACCCAATACAAATCACACATACTCTTTGATACTATCGAAAACCTACCTTTAAAACCGCCACCGCTTGACCTAACAACTCCAAGCAGAAGACACCGATGAAGATTGTCACATAGAGATCAAAAACGTTCTATAACTTTTCAGAAATTTACATAATTTAAAGTTCGGATGGTCATAAACTATTGTTAAAGTGATTAATTATATATATAATTAGGAGATTTTTTGTTGTTGTTGTAAGACATTATATTCCTTGTTATATATGTTGTATGTATGTTATACATGTACATATTTCATAAAAAAGATTAATTTGAACAGCTAAATTTTAAAATATAATTTACTAATTCTTGTATGTTAATTTAAATAAAATACATGAAAATGTGCAGCTAGCAAAGGTAATTATGTGTTATAAATAAAATAACAGATTTTGTTATCAGTTGTAATGGAGTTATTTATTTTTATTGTTTTGTAGATGCAGATTTTAATTGAAGAAGCGCAAAAAAAGAATAAAACATTGGCAAGTTGGACAAAAGAAAAAGTGGAACAAATCACACAACTTGTAGCCACTTGGGATAACTTCCAGGCTCTACTGAACAACCAACAGTATTTACTTAGTAAACAAGTATGTCAGGTTTATTATTATTACTAAAGTTGTATTATAGTTATGAAAAACACTTCTGCAAATTTGTCTACTTCTATACATTATGTTTGTTGTATGCAAATCTTTCTCATGCAATTTATTTACTGCAAACGTTTTCAGGAATTTGTAAACATCTTCTTAGTAATAGAATAAAATAGTATAGTAAAATGTCTTTATTAAGTATTTCTGATAAATTCAAGAAAAACTCACAATAAATATTTTATTAATCGAAATCTATTTCAATGAAATTGTTATAACTCTCAGCAAATGTAACACAATAACACAAATTGTGGATTTTATTAACCATAATGATTTGTCATGAGAAAAGAAAGTAATGACTACCATGGATGAAACATTAATTAAAGTTTTATTTTTTAAAATATTTTAAATATTAAAAAGTTGTAAAAACCAACTTTGGTTGGCAATTATCAGCTGTTTTTTTAAGTGTAATAAAATTTTTAACTGTGCCTCAGAATGAGGACAAATGATTCTCCTTTAGTAAAAAGCATTCAATAGTTTTTTTTTGTTTTATTAAAATAATATAGTTGAATTTGTGGTTTTAATACATTTACAAAGGGTTTGTCCTTATTATGCACAGCAGTGAAATTAATCATTCAAGTGGTGTTATTAAAAATTGTCACAGATGCAATAGGTTCTTAGTGATATTATTTGAAAAAAGAACCACTACTTACTAATATTTTCAACAGACGGATTTTGTACAGTGTTGCTCAGGTGTGTTGTGTTATTGTGAGTTTATGGTGTTTTGGTGTTCTGTTATATGTTATTGTTCATAGAGTTAATTATGAGTTCGAATATAGTATTTGGTTGTGAGAGTGTTTTGTCATTTAGGTAGAGCAGAGAGAAACTTCACCACATGATACAATGAAAACATAAAAAAACACACAGACCAAATCAAAATTTTCTATTCATATACAGAACATGCTACACAGATACACCAACATTAACATAAATCTAAAAGTTTTTCATAAAGAAAGCAATAAACTAAACATAACAAAAATTTTTGAAATATGCAAACACTACAAAAACTAATCACAGCACATACTAAACAAGAAATCACACTCACAATGAAATATTATATTCAAACACATAATTAACAACTATTTAATGAACAATGACTTATCACAGAACAAAAACACCACAGACTCACAATTGTAGAGCACACATGAGAATCAGTCTTGTCTGTAACTCACAGCATTGAACAATACACTGATCAAATGCGAAACACATCTGCTGAAAAATATCAGTAAGTAGTGGTTTTTTTCAAGTTATATTAATAAGATGATTTTAAAAAGCCCTAAAGATGTACAACACAAAAACTGCAAGTTACAATAAATGTTGTTTGTAAAAAAAAAAATGAAAAACAACCGAATGACAAAAAACTTACTATCAGTGCAATAACTATAAAGCTGGGCTATATTCTGTCTCAAATTCATGACGCTTTGTTATTAAATTTATAAACAGTTTTAATTAAATTAATCTACTAAAATGTTTTTCAAATAAGAAAAAATATTATACAAGACTTATCTAACATCTTTAAATTACATACAAATTTTTGTGATTTTCATAAAGTTTAAGAAAAAACATGGTATCGCATAAACCAATTATTTTAAAACTTGTAGTTTTTGATACTGCATTTTTATAATAAACCTTGAAGTTGTCAAATGTTAACACTTTTTCATAAAATGTTAACACTTAGAAATGGGTTGAATAAAAAGCATTCGGTTCATAGAAAATTATTTGTTTTAAAATATTTGATTTTATTGAACTGATATTTTAATGTACAATGAAAAGTTACAATAAATAAGATGTGTTAATAATTTCAGGTAGAAAGCATGAAAAATAATTTGATCTCTCGTGTGGAAGCAATGACTACCGACATAGAGAGGTTTGTTTTATGTTGGGCTCAATCGAAACCTAAAGAAGAATGCCTCACTTCCTCCAGTAACCTAGAGAACAGTTTAAAAATAATTCAGGATAAACGTAAGGAATGGGATCAACTAATGGAAGCTGTCAAGAAGTTGAAGTAATATATTTTCAGTATTATATTCTTCAAGAAATCAAAAACCTAATAATAATAATATTATAGATTATCTGAACTTATTTGTTGCTTCTAATAATTAAATTATTTTTAACACTTTAGTGTTCTTCAGGAGCTTCTTTAACTCTTTTTTTGTATAGATTTTTATTTTTGTATTTCATTAAATTTCACTCTTTTTTATTTATTTGTTCTACTCATATTATATCAATTTCTTTCTGTATCATTTATTATTTTAGATTATATAATTATATTACAGTATATTATATATATAATATTATATTATATATAATGTATATTATTATTTAGTATAGTTTCTATACTATAACCTGTAACAAATACTATAGGATTCAATACCTGAAGGTGACCTTATAAAAATAATTTAATTACAAAAGATATATTTTATTTTTAGGGAGGATCATGCACAATTTAATATGGCTGAGCCAGAATTTACAAACTGTTCTGAAATTGAAGATGATTTGAAAAATCAAGAAGACTTATGGGGATTGTATGATGGATTCAATAATGGTATGTAAGAAATTTATCATTTTCTTCTGTAGCCTGTGTGCTCAAAATCTTTCAGTAACTGGAAAAATAATTCTTTAGGATTGTTGATAATGTATCTATACTTCATACTGTTTTTACTTTAAAATCTCAGACATTTTAAAGAACATACTGGTAATTGATAAAATTCAACTGTATAAAATTGTTGTATTATTGGTAATAATAGATTTTTCAAAAAATCTAAAACTACCCGTTTTCAACATAATGATTTTAACTTTAAAATATTTAAAAACTATGTGCAATGAAATTTCAATAAGCCTTAACTTAAATAACTAATAGCATTAGCATAAACAATCCCTAAAACATCATATAATGATTTTAAAGTAAAAGAAATTTCTTTTAATTTGATACATCAAAGAAATTAATATATATGTATCTCTATACAGTAATATCTCGACTTATGCTATGCCGTCTTATGCGATTCCCAAGTTACACGATTAGTTAAATCATGCTGTCCGAGTTACACAGAAACTGGCCTGTTCTGGAAGAAAATGCATAAGAGAACTTTTATAGCTCCTCAAGAGAAAATATTTTTAGGTTTTAAGGCCCCCAAAGACCGATTGACAGTGATGGTTGCCGCAAATACAACTGGTGACTGTAAGTTTCAACTTCTCATAGTTTATCGCTCAGAAAACCCAAGGGCACAAACAAATATATCTAAAGCTACTTGTTGCTTGCCCATGATTTGGAAGTCGAATTGAAAGGCTTGGGTGACAGCCTTTTTTTAAAGATTGGTTTGGTCATCATTTCATGCCTCAAGTCGGGCATTATTGTCGGTCTAAACAAATTCCTTTTAAAGTAATTACTATTAATTGACATTGCACCTGGCTATCCTCCTACTACTTTAACTAATTTCGACACTCGTGTGAAAGTAATATTTTGGCCACCAAACACAACTAGTTTGCTTTAACCGATGGATCAGAGAGTCATCAAACCATTTAAAGCTTATTACAGAAGAAGATCATTTGCGCACTGCATGAAGCTATGACACAGAACAACGAGCTCTCTGTTGAAGATTTTAGGAAACAATTCAATGTTTTAGATACTTTGAGAATCATTGGTCTATCTTGGAAGGAAATTTCACAAAACAACTTTGGCGTTTGGAAAAAGCTGTGTCCATTTTTTTCCCAACTGAAACTCAAGCGGAATCAGTGCCAGAGTCTGATGAAATTGCTGATATGATTGAAGAAGTTGTTGGTTTTGACAGACAACTAAAATTTGGAAGTGGATAATGATGACTTTCAAGACCTGCTGGATTTACACAACCAGGATCTGACAACTAATTGATGAGTTCATAGAAATGCATGAGCAATACCTTAAAAACGCAGATTCTTTGGACCTAGTTGACGTAGATGATGAAATGACGGTTAGAGTCTTGACAAAAGTCCTTAGTTAAATTAAGCAAGTTCTGGAAATCATAGACTACAATGATCATATTTCTGCCACAAAACAATTAGTGAGTTACAAGGGAATTTTGCTTGAGAAGAAAAAATCTTCAATTCTTTAAACGAATTTACTAGATTTTATGAAGTCATCTATGTCAAAATAATTTCTTTTTATTTACTTCTTTGCAATATGTATGCATTTAATATAATATTTTGTTGTATTATATATTTAAGAATTTAATACATACTCATTTTTCTTCTAAATTATTAGTTTATTTAGTCTTTGGTCCCAATTAAACATGATTCCTATGTGATTGCATGTAAATTTGTAGCCCGACTTTCGCGAATTCGACTCACTTGGTTATCGCTTGGACCCTATTACTGTCTACAGTTTTGTAAATAATTTTTTTTTGGGGGTGTCAATTTCAGAAAGATGTACATTTAGTGCTAGTAATAGGTTTATTTAAAAAAGTAATGTGTAAATATTTACTATCCATCTTGTTAGTAGTTATCATTAAAAACGGAATACAGTAATTACAATGTTATTTTTATATGTTTGCAGTATGTAGCATAAGTTACATCTTAATTGTATGTTTTTGTCATGATATGATATTTTGTTTGTGTAAAGTATTGCTCAAAGTATCTATATCAATTTGTTTTACATTTTTAGGGTCATAAATATTGAAGCTGTAAATAATTTTTAAAAAATAACTAAAATTTTAGTTCAAATCAATCTTAGGTAATTTAATTTTTTATTTTGAAACTTTTGTTTATTGTATACTTTTTATTTACAAAAATGTTATTTGTTACATTTTGGTTTTCTAGTTTGTTGTCATTAAAAGTAAACAAATATGAACATGGGTTTTTACCATATTTTTAGTAATGATTTTTCCCAAATACTTTCAAAATTTTAAAATTTGGCTGGCAATTAATGTATATGACTTGGAAAAATGGCTGTGTTACTGAAGACATTAGAATTATATGATATATTAAATATAGTTGAATGCTAAATAAAAACATTGGATTTTTGAAAAAGGTTTTCACAGTTTGAAAAATTTGTATCTTGGTATGATATTAATATAAAGCGATAATCTGATCTGCCAAATGCTAAAGGTAGTATCAAGTGTTTTAAATACAAGTGTTCTTTGGCTATAGAGCCTATAGAACTAATAAGCAACAAGAAGTCAAAGTCACTACATTGCCAATACCAGAGTTCAGCAGATAACACGGTGTGTGTGTTATGGTTAGTAGAGTTTAAATCAGTCATAACTGGTCAGCAAACCTTCTGATGTGTGTCTGGTAATGATCTTTGTCATATGCTAACCACACACAACGATGGTATTCCCAGTCTCAAGAAGTATACTCAATTCAACATGCTAAAGCCATATGTATTCTTGTAATTAGAACAAATTGAAAAAGAAAATTATGTAACATTATTATTTCAACAAGGCTCCATAGTTTAACTTGGAAGTTTGAGACATTTTCAAAGCAAGATTACTTAATTGTTGTATTGGTAGAGTCAGATCCGGACTTTAAATTCTGATAAGCCCCAAGTTCAACACCAATAGACTTTTTTCTTTAGATACATGGAAAAGATTTAAAACAAGACATCACTGCTTCTGACCAATAATGTCGGCACTGAACTTGGTAAATATCAACTATTAGCTGAATGTTTGGGGAAC
Organism: Prosapia bicincta; assembly: GCA_036971475.1. Lineage (NCBI taxonomy): Eukaryota > Metazoa > Arthropoda > Insecta > Hemiptera > Cercopidae > Prosapia > Prosapia bicincta. The sequence goes on along the minus strand of JBAIZL010000004.1, from coordinate 118,832,564 downwards.
AAATAAAATATGAAAACTTTTTAAAGTATGAAATAAAGATTTTATAATTAATGCATTTAACAAAACAATTGTTGTTTAATTTTATCTGATGTTCTTGAAATGATTTTTTGAAATTGCTGTAACATTTTTAAATGATTCTGTATAATTTGTTACTCAAGTTCAAGATGAAAACACATAATTATAAGAAATTATTGTATTTATCTCAATCTACAAATAATTTTTTCTACTTGATCATTTTAAACAATAGGTATAAGAGAAATGGCAAAGGAAGAATGGATAGTTGTTCGAGGCAAATGCCAAACGAATATGAATAAATTTATTGTAGATTGGACTGAAACATTAAATAAAGTGCCAACCACAAGTCTTATTGTTCACCTTCTACATGAATTACAAGAATATAAGGTAAGATTAAGTTCAATTTGATAAATTTTATAGTGAATTTTGAACTGTTCATCCTTCAACAGTTTGTGTAACGTAACTGGGCATAATTAATGCTGATAAAGAATAAAGTTATTGGTTACTGTTGTTATTCAATAAAATATCAAAATAATATTTAAAAATGTGTATAGGTCAAATTTTATAAGCTGACATTTGAGGGCTGATGGCTTTCTTGAGAGGACGAGGGGAGGGTGAAGGTGCTTGCATTTTCAAAAACATTAACCCTTGGACTTCTGCTAACTCATTGAGTTGACTCATTATTTTGTTACTTATTAATACTTTTTAATGTATAGTATAAATAACAACAGCTGTGTTCACGGAAGCATGGTAGTAGGATTTTCTAACGGTTGGAACAGGTAGTTCACGATTTATGGCCCGGATGAGGGATGATGTCAGTGCCAGGTGTTTTCTAGATGACGTATAAACAATTTCAATTTAAGAGTCAAGTAGGAGCTAAAAAAATTTGACCTTTAGTTCTTTAAACTTATAAGATATTCCAAAGTTGTATAAATATAAACAGGCTTTAAAAAGTAAAATTTTATGTAAATATTAAAAATATATTTTTTTTAATTCTTCAAAAAATGAGTTTGGTTTGAAGACATTTTGTTTCAATTTTGAGAAGTACTTAGAATTTAGAGGTCTGAAAGGTTCTTGACAGCTTCTCTTTACCTGTGTTTTTTTTACAGAAATACATTTTCTGTTGTCTTGAAACACAGAATGTAATAAAGGGACACAGAATTATTTTCTCATATTAAGACAGAGATTATGTGATAATTTGGTTATGAGAATTCATTATTTATTTCAATTTATTCAATTTATTTCATTATTATTTCAATGCTGGGCTCCAAAAGCTATTCCAGCCATGTCACTCATTTAAGTTAGGTACAGAATTTTAAATTTACAAGTTTTACTGTGATTAATAAATCACCAGTCCATATTAGAAGTGTACCTATTTTAAAAACCATTAAGGAAATATTAGAAGCCGTTGTTAGAAAACCTTTTGAGTAGTAACAACATGGGATGTTCCATTGCTTCATATTTCTAATCATTCTACATAGCAGATATTAGTTCAAATTCCACCCATTCTCATTACTGATTATACAGAAGTTGAACATTTATGCTGGTGATCATGTTCAGTGAAAAAAATTGACTAAGTAAATACTTGAAATTTGAATATATAAATCAGTTGTTTTTATGACTAATGATGTCTATATTCACTTAAATGACTCTATTAACAAGCAAAAGGTAATAGCTAAAAACACTTGTAAATAGTTACACTTGCCTATAGTAGCACTTACTTTACATTGTTGAGGATGGCCGTTTTGGGAGAAGTGCCCCATTGTCAACTCATACCGTAACTCAAAGAGCTCCTGTAAAAACTATTAGCTTACGTGAAGATGGAATCAACAAATAGAAAAGGTAATACTTATAAAAAAATCCATGACAATGTTACAGGTAGTTAATTTGCTGTTTATGTAGCAATGCTTCTTTTGTAAAGACAGGTAATTCATAGCTTTAGAGAGAGGTTATAAGGCTGTGTGAAAAAAACATTATTCAACAAACATAACTTTTAAAACAAGTTTTTAAAAATGTCAATGTAAATCACAGTTGCTTGTCAAACTTGTTTTTGTAATGTTAATTACATATGGAGTATTTTAGTCAATAATTATATTGTTAATATTTCAAAACCCCTGAGCTTGTACTGAAAGATCATGGAAGAATCATACAAAACTTGTTTATAAACTTTTAATTGTATTAAAAACAGTTTTTGTGTGCAGGATCTTGTGCCAGTATTGAAATATGTGAAAGGAGACAGTTTCAGTGAAAAACATTGGGTTGAGATGTTTAGCATCTTAGGATCATTATACAAACCAGTTGAATCGCTAACTTTTGGAGACTTTCTTAGTTTGAGAAGTCAGATAATTGGCAGTGCAAATGTTTTACAGGTAAGTTTAACCTGAAATGAGGTTACCAATTGTAAAGTAGAAAATAAATGTACTTTAGGTGCATTTTATGAGTTAATCAAATTTTGACTTCTGTAATCAAAGAATGAGCCTTAAGCCATAATAAACCCTGAAAAAATGTTACAGTGTAGCAGAAAAAGTTGTTTATATTTACAGCTACATTAGTTTGCAAAATCTGTATAAATTTGGTTTATCTTTAATAAACATTTATGGTACATCAAAGAGATATAATACTTATACAAATATTATTTATAAACTTGTTACACTATAATTGCTTTATTAAAAATTTTACTTAACAGATTTTTTAGTGTCAAGTTTATTTAGAAATTTGTCCACTAAATTAATTTCTTCAAATTACTTTTTACTTAGATATTGTTAATTTTCTAGTTCAAATAAAACCTTATAATTAGTGATGTAAAATGATTTATGTATAACAAAAAATTAATGTTTTGTTTTGAAACATATCAAAAGAAGCAAAACATAGCACAACAAAGAAGCAGTAAATATTTGACTGTAAGGTCATATCATATAACAAAACTGTAGGCTATCAAGCTTATATCTAAAACAAATTCCATACATTCAAATAATTTATAAGTACCAAATATCTTACATGCATGGAATTATTTTTGTCATATCCAGTAATAATCACAGATTTTTATAAAATTTTAAAATTGGATGTATCTGGTAGAGGAATGCTTATGACCCTGACAGAGAGTGACCCTGCACATGTAACGCCATGATACTTCCAATTACCTCTAACAAATAGTTTTATGGCCCTACTTTAAATACTACCTTGTTCACAATCTTTTTGTATTATTGGAGATGGTCATAGTCATATTGACTAATCACCTTAAAACTGCAAAACATGTACACACACACACACACACACACACACACACACAAGCACACACATACACACACACACACACATAAATATATATAAGTTTGGCAAGTGATTCATTAGTTTAATAATAACATTAAAAAGTTTAATGTGTTCTAAAGGATTTGAACAGTCGAGCAGCTGGAGAAGTAGTGATCAGACAAGCACTGGCAGAGTTAGATATATGGGAAGTGGAAGCAAAGTTTAGTCTCACATCCCACGTTGACTGTAAAGGGCAAACTTTAAAGCTTATTCAGCACTTCAACGAAATTATGAGCAAGGTAAATTTTTTGCATGGATTTATCGGCCATGATATTTGACAAATCTTTTATATCTAAACCTTTTATTACCATGGGTTGCACAACCTTAAAATTTAAGTCAATTCTTGTTAGAAGTTACTGAGATAAAACATTTTGACTGCATCTGGAAATTATCATCAGTGTCTGTAGTTGCAGCAAGGATAAATTGTTGAGCTGGACAGCAGATACCATCACCTTTAAAGACAGGTGTTCAATAATCAATAATGTGGTTGAAGTGTTTGTGGTTTTGTTCTGGGCGTGTTGTTCAAACACACACACACACACACACACACACACACACACACACACACACACACACATATTTATATATATTATGGTTTTTCGAAAAATAATAATAATTTTTTTAGTGCTATACTGTGGAAAACATGTCTCTGGGGTAGATAAGTAAAATGCAAACTAAAAACAAAATATATATTGAACCCCCAGCTAGCACATCGTACTTAAAATGTTTTTGTTTTTCGAAAATCAGTCATTTTACAAGTATTTTTACAGTGCCTAACCAATAATATTTTATAGGGCTATAATGAAAATCTTTTATTAAATGGGTTAAGAAACACAAAACCAAATCAATACTGTAAAAATATTTCAATTTACGTTAGCGGAAAAGACTCAAAAATCAGTAAAATGCGCATACTAGCACGTTAAAGGAAGGAGTGATCTAGCATGATGTGTTGTGTGGTAATAGCACAATCTATTTTTGTTTTTTTACTCTATACTCCATTTAATTGTAATGTAATTATCATATGTGTATCTTAAGGATATAAATTAAAGAACAAATGTCTTTTAACTATAATTTTAATAACATGTTTAATTGAAATTTAAAAATTGCAGCCAAACAATTTTAACAAATAAAATAGTTTTTTAACTGGAGTAACGTCTTTTTCTTTTATCACTATATCTGAGTGGTTAAATTGAAGTTCCACTTGCTGTCAAACTTTGGCATTGAAGCTCTGGATGCTGTGGCGGATCTTATGAAACCATCTTTAGCGCCAACATCTTTTTTAGATGCTTGAGCCACTAACTTAAAGCAGCATTCCACGCTTACGAGTGACACAGAAATTTTCCAAAGTTCCATTCCTCAGGAGTTTCACCAGCAGTGATTTTAACCCAACATTTTTCATCAGATACTCTTTATAGTAATAGTGTTGGTGTAATTTCAATGGTGCTCCAGCAGTTGCCTGACTTTATCGCACTATGTATGTCTAGAACCGTTCTGTTGATCTTTATTCAAAAGAGTGTGATTCACAATCAATACTTACAAAATCAGCTGTTAAAAGCTTTTCACACTTACAAAGCTGTGTGCCAATTAGGCGACTAAATGACTTGGCCTAGTTATTTCACCCTCTAGGGTTTGAAATTAATGCCAGAACAACAACTCGTTGAAATGAAAAAGGCATATTCCTTACTGCATAGGTCTTTTTACTTGATATTTAATAACACATCTTGTTTTAAAATACAACATACATTATAAACCAAATAACATAACAAAAAGAAACATTATACTACAAACTGAAACAGCCATACAAAAAACCGACACCAAAGACCAAGACTCACTTCGACATGACATAAAAAACCTAACCAAACAGGAAAACAAAACCAAAAAAAACATGGACAATGAAATTAAAATCGTTGCAAACATAAAACACAGAAGCTGCAGAGACAAATCGCTGCAGAGAAATATCACAGAACCATCAAACAACTAATTAATACATCTGAATACATTATCAATAAAAACAAAAAATCCCCCCTAAAACAAATCCACCTTAAAATATCTACCCTTCTCGCTCTTCCCAAAATTCACACACCCAATGTCCCCATCCGAGCCATCATCAACTACCAGAATGCCCCTGCACATAAATTAGCAAAATACATGGACAAAATAATCAGACAATCCATTAACGTAAACACAGAAACACACATAAAAAACAGAACAAACCTCATTAAAAAAATAAAAGACATAAAGATACCACACAATTCAACTCTACTATCACTTGACATAACAAATATGTACACCAACATACCCATACCTGAAACGCTCAACATCCTAGAAATCCAATTAATACAGAACAACATACCTAAAACCCACATTACCGAAATCATAAACATCCTCCAAAACATTACCAAACAAAACAATTTCACCCACAATTCAAACTTCTATTCACAACCAGATGGCCTACCCATGGGAAGTCCTATCAGTAGTGCCCTAAGCAAAATTTTTCTACAACACATAGAAAACACCAAGATACTCACAAACAATACACACACACACAAAATCATTTACTGGCACAGATACATCAATGATATCGTAACACTATACAGAGGTAACTCCCGTCAATGCGAAAAACTCCTCACCTACACTAATAAAATACACCCAAAACTCCACTTCACTTCAGAAATTGAAACCAACCGATCCCTAAACTTCCTTGACCTAACCATAACAAAATCCACACACAAAAACACAGCTTCAACATTTACAGGAAACCCACAATGACATACAAACTTATCCACAACACCTCAAACCACCCTATCCAACACAAACACGCTGCCTTCAGGGCCATGCTCCATAGACTTAAAGAAGTCCCAATGACCACCGAAAACATAAACAAAAAACTAAACACAATAAAATATTTAGCATACACAAATGGATACAACACAATAATAGACAAACTATGGTACAAATACAAAAAAAACACTGAAATTAACACTACAGACATGGAAAACAAATACATCACATTACCATACATAAACAAAACAACAAACAAAATAGCCCGCAAATTTCACAAAATAGGATACAAAATAGCACACAAAACTAATAACAAGTTTCAATACAAAATACAGCAAAACACCAACAACAAAGATAAACTACAAGCACCAGGTGTAAACAAACTGAACTGCGAAGAATGTAACAAATTCTACATTGGACAAACAGGTTGCAGTTTTAAACAAAGAGTCGAGGAACACAAACAGAACACCAACACAACATTTTACAATCACATAAAAGAAACAGGACACAAATACATAGACATTTGCCATAACCTAGAAATCCTACACATCAACAAAAAAGGTCTCAACACACTAAAACAATATGAAATTTACAGACACACAAAAATACAAAGTACAAACATATTAAACGAACAAACACAATACAAATCACACATACTCTTTGATACTATCGAAATCCTACTTTTAAAACTGTCACAGCTTGACTCAACATCTCCAAGCAGAAGACACTGATGAAGATTGGCAGATAGCGATTGAAAACGTTCTGTCTCAGTAAGTTTTAACAAATTTACAAAATTTAAAGTTCGGATAGTTATAAACTATTGTTTAAGTGATTAAAAACAAACATAATAGTCCAACACCATATACTGTATAGAGAGGAAAATGAAAAATTGCAAGGAAATTTGCAATAGTAATTAGTAGTAATAATAATAATAATGATATTATTATTAGTAGTAGTAATAGTAATAATTAGTAGTAGTAATAGTAGTTATTATTTTATAGTAATTGTAACAATAAAATAAAAAGTAGCTCAAATAAAATTGTTCACTAAAACACTTGTAAATATTTAACAACTTGCCTATAGTAGCACTTATTTATATTTGTTGAAACGGCCGTTCTACTATAGGCAAGTTGTTAAATATTTACAAGTGTTTTAGTGGAAACTATTAGCTCACATGAAGATGTAATCAACTAATATAACATTTTTCTTTGTTAACTCAGTAGGAATTTACTGTAAAAATTTGTTTTCTGTATTGTTCATTAAAGTTTTTGACTGACTATCTCCTGTAATTTTTACTTATCTATTTTTGTAGTTAAACATTGTTACTTATGATCTTTTATATTCTAATAAACTTTAATTTTATATATTTTTTTTAAAGGTGGGTGACAATCAATGCTTACTGCAATCAGTAAAGAGTTCTCCAAATTATGATAATTTTCGAGATAGAGCTAGTATTTGGGAAACACGATTATCAGACTTGGATCATTTCTTGCGCAGTTTAAACCAGATACAACGCAAGTATGCAATTTTTAATATTATAATAAACTTTAATACATAATTAACACCTTCCTCAGCAGGTTACTCTAGTAAAGGTAGAACATCGTCAACACATTCTTCCTCGGTGTTATCGGCTGCTGATGAGTCTGCACCCGTGGATGGTAGAGACTGTAGGTTACTACGCTGATCGTTCCCTTTTGCAGTCACATACGGTTTGAGGAACATCATAGCTTGTAGAAGAGGCCATGGTTTCTTTTTGGCCTTGGCACCAGACGGGGGTAGTTTAATATTCCTGGTAAATACGATTTTCATGTTCCTCCAACTCTCTTTGCATTCCTTCACTGAAACAAAATGTTAAATTAATTAAATTTATCGATTGATAAATTATTTTATTAATGTAATTAAAGTTACATTAAATATATCAATCAATAAATTAATTAAATTTAATGGCATTTAATTAGTTAATTACAGTTCTAATTTGAACCTTTTCTTTAGGTACCTTGCTATTGGTACTTCGTTCAAATGTTTGGCCCAATATTTCATGAGAGGAGAACGAACTATTGGTTTGGTTGTTGAGGAGACTACGGAGGCAATATGGAGTTGTTTACAACCACTGTACATGCCAGTTCCTGACGAAAATATGTGGAAGTGCATAGCAAATCGCTACCTAGACCTTTGGAGTTTGCAGAACTGCATCGGTGCAATAGATGGCAAACATGTAAGAATCCAAAAGTTTAAACATGCAGGATCAGCTAATTATAATTATAAAGCTGTTCTTAGATGGCATGTGCTGATGCAGATGGCTGTTTTACAACCATTGATGTGGGATATCTGGGACAAAACAGTGATGGAGGTGTGTTCCGTACTTCACGTTTGGGTCGGTAGCTGGATAGAGATGAGTTGAATGTACTACGACAACAACCTCTACCTTTTGACGCTAATGATGCTCCTTTCCCATACTTCTTTGTTGCTGACGAAGCATTTCCTCTTAAAAAGTACCTTATGAAGCCTTACCCAAGAGCTGCTTTGACAGATGAACAACGAATTTGCAATTTCCGATTGACTTTAGGTCGCAAGACAGTAGAATGCGCTTTTGGAATGCTCAAGTCAAAGTTCCGTATATTTGATGTCCCTATTGGTTGTTCTGAGAAAGTGGTCAAGCCTATAGTTGCAAGTGCCTGTGTTTTGCACAATTACATCCGGAAATTGGAAGGTGTTGCATATAAACCTTCTTTACCAGAATTAAAAGGAAGTGAGTAAAATGTATGTCACCGTATCGTTGACAAACACTTAACAACCGCAAAGGCTATCAGGAATTAACTTAAGACATATTTCATGATTCCAGGCATAGTGCTTCCATCACAGTGGGAGTTAACTCATGAAAACAGGGATTAGGTACAGACCATGGTGTTGCTGGATACAAGAACGTACAAAGGCTTTAACTGCTTTATCTAAATATGTATCCATCACTAAAGTTGATATATTTTCTATCGTTTTGTACTTATTGAAATACATAATAATTATAAATACCTGATGAGTTCAATTCTTGTGCCACCTTCTACCAAGCTCTTTGTACTTTATCCCTGTTACTATACTCCTTCAGATGGAAATCATATAAGCAGGGATGGTTTTCGACAGCTTCTGCTAACTTCCCTTGGAAACAAATGTCTGCCATACTAAAAATAGCACGTCGTGGTAAGCACTTTAAAATCTTTATTTAATTTTACGTCGTAGTAAAACCACTAAAAATGTGAAACTGAAGCCTAGATGAAATCTGTTTTTTGGATTTCATATAACCCAGTTGCAAGAAACCAATGAAATTACAATTTCATGCAACGCAGTGTGCGCAGCCCTGTGTTAAACTAATCTATCTGTTGCAAGCAACTAAAGTTTCTCACTTACAACTTTTTTTTAAAAAAATGTTTTAACTTGCCTATAGTAGCACTTACTTTTTTGTGTTGAGGACGGCCGTTTCGGGAGATGTGTCCCTTTGTCAACTCAGACCGTAACTCTGAGTTACGGTCTGAGTTGACAAAGGGACACATCTCCCGAAACGGCCGTCCTCAACACAAAAAAGTAAGTGCTACTATAGGCAAGTTTAAACATTTTTTTAAAAAAAATTTGTAAGTGATTACTAATAGCTCACGCGAAGATGGAATCAACAAATGTTAAAGTTTCTCGTTTCATGAAACCAGTTTCCTGAAACGGGTTTCTCCACTGTGCATCCTGCCTAAGTATGTCTATGATATTATAAATTTTACCTTCAAGTTATTTTGCTTAGATTTTACTTTTTGAACTACATACTATTGTATTTTAATTTTTAAAAATATTTTATATGTTTAATTTTAATTGTAAGTAGGTAGCAGTAGAAAAATAACATAAAACCCAGAGGAAAAAGATAAATATAAGATTTCTAGGATGATAGAAGATTTAATGCCTTTTATTTAACATTTGCCAAATTATGGAATTCAAATTACAATAGTACTATTTTAGTTCATATTTAGTTACTGTAATGTTTCTAAATCTTTGAATTTGAGTGACTTTAATATTATAATTTTATTATTATAGAAATCCGAGCGATTTTTATAAAAAAAATAATGTTTATCTGTTATAATATATTAAGAAAAAATTATTTACTTAAATGTTTGTTTTTTTTTAAAGTGTGTAAGTAAATAAATTGAATATAATTTCCTGTCATTCCTAGGCATAAGTGTATTACATAACCTCAATTTGAAAAGTTTATTGCTTGTATAATGATTTGATTCTTCTTCTTCCTCTACTTTTACTTCTCTTCCTACTGACATCTTTTTTTGTTTTGTTATTATTATCTGTCCCACAACTTCAAATAACCATACAAAAATAATCTAACAAAAGAAATTATTTACATAATAGAATTAGTATAATCAAGAGAAAGGAAGAGTAGGGCTACACACATTGCCATTGATTTTAGACACAATTAATTTTTCCTTTTAACTCATAACTTATTGAATTATTTGTGATAGGAGTAAAATAGCTTCATTATTGAATTCGTTTCATCAAGTGATCACGGCATTCGAATTATATTCAGTTAAGAAAATAATTACTTAGACATGATAAACGTGTTGCTCATGATTATCTGAAGCATGTAGACAATAACAAATTCACAAGGGTAAAGAAGACTCATTTAACAAACAAATTGATGGATGACGGGAAACTAACGTTCATATGCTCACTAAACACATTTTGAAGGGAGGAAATACCTTCATCAATGGATTAATTTCGCTTATTTGAAATGCAACACCTGATGACCATAAAGGCTATATTGACATAAAATAGGAATTTTTACTGTGTTTAAAATAATTTTAAATAAGATAATATTAACCATTACAATGAATACTTGACATTAGAGAGGGCGCATGCCGAGTTTTTCTCCGCATGTATCATTATTTGTTAAGAAAACATCTTTCCAGTTGTCAGATGTTTATTTCCAGCTTGTTACTCCACAACCTGCATTCTAGGAAATGGCCCAACCTATTTTTTGTAATTTTTTCCAAGTAGCGTTATGTGAATTTAATCTTTGTCAATCGCGGTCAGATTGAGGAGGTTTTGTCAGCAAACGCCCTTTCGTTTAACGTATTTGTGCGGAGTTCCTTGTGCACAGATATTTACAATACAAAAGACTTTTTGGAGTTAAATCATTACTTGTTTTGTTGTTATTATTATTTTAGTGTTTTAGGTCTTTTTAGTATCTAAGTTATACATTTTACTGTTGTTCCATTTGAAGAGAATTCATAAAATGCTGGGTAGTGTCGAAAAAGAGAAAATTCAAGAAATACGGTCTGACCGGAAATTTTGCTAGACAGTTTTTAGATAATTCTTATGAAAACTAGTCTCTGCCAGATGATGAACCTGATGAAGAAGCCAATGAAGTTGTAAAATGAAACAAATGAAGACATAATAGGTGAATTTAAAAATGACGAAAGGGGCCAATTTGTTAAAAATCTGTCAGTTTTGACCTTGTAGAGAAAATTCCACTAAAAACCCAGCAGAAAGCAATTGCAGTGGAATTTGAATATGGGAAAAAAGCATTTTTTAGTAAAAACATAAAAATACTGTTGTATACTGAACCAGTACAGCAATGGAGGACAGCAAGAAGAAACTTAATTATCATGAGGGTGGGTCATCTTCACGCAAGACTAGTGGTGACTAGTAAGCTTGAAAATGAACAATTATGAATTGTTTTTTCAACAAAAATTAAGTTTCTGGTAGTTTTATTTAACTGTAGAACCTATTGTGATACAAAGGCAATAGTATTTTCATCCACTAATTTTGAAGTAAAACATTCCTTATTGTCACTAAATATTAAAATAAATTTCAAATTTATACATGTACTATCACAATTAGATATTTTTATGTTTAGACGTTTAATTACTTTATTAGAGAGAAATAACCCACAAACGCCTCTCCCGTAATGAAAACAATGGTCTAGTATACATTGCTTACACATTATAACAATTCAAGATATTTTTAGAAATATGACGTATAGAAATTCATTTCTGAACTTATTTACAATGTATTTATATATTATTTAATTATAAAGTCACCCAAATATAAAAACAAAAGCCATATAAATTTAAACGTTCTTTTGAGCGAAATAAACCTCTGCAAGCGCCCTCTCCCATTTGAAAATTTATGCACCCCCTCAAAGGTTAACATGAAAACAGTTAACAAGAATTTTCTATTAGAACAAAATATTTTTTTGGTTCTAAAGTAAAATTAACTAAAAAATAAGATATACTTATACTATCAAGACAAAATTTGCAACTATTGAATATCTGTTAAAAGAATAAAATATTGTTTTTATAAGAATAGTTATTTAAATATCCAACAGTAACGACAAAAGTGAAAGCAAAATGCTAAATCGAATCAGTAAAAGTTGAACAGCATTTAAACTTTCTGTTCTGGGACAAAACCATAAGAAGAAACACTAAGAAATACTGTAATTATTTGAGTAACTAAAAGAAAAATATTAACTTACTTTGTTTCAAAACACATCAGCAAGTGAGTTGATAGTTTGCACTTAGTCACTCAAATGCTTAGGTATGATTTACTCAGCGAATTTAAGTGATTATAATAAGCAACTAAGAAATAAGTATACAACCTTAACTACAAGGTGTCACTATATTCGTGGGTCATTTATGAACAGTTTCCAAAGTCTATACAAAATTACCATGTAGACGGATTCATGAGTAGAAACTGTAAATGATACAAAATTGATAACAATAAGAATGAAGTGATAAGGTCAGAAGTGAGTATGGAAAGACAAAGTATACACAATTTATTTACAACAAAAAATTTTGGAATGAAGAGGATTAAAAATGAAGAAACAACATAGTTGAGGTAATGGTATCAAGAAAAATAAAAGAGGGTTCAGTTTCAACAGTGACAGATAGAGAAAAATCCAGTTTTTTTCTGTCCAATGTATTTGTCATATATTTTCATATATGTTTCTGTCTAATGTTTATGTAGTTTGTGCAGTGTAAACGTAAAAATAACCAACGGGAAAGAAAAACTCTTAAGATTTAGTGAAGGCTTGTGATATTCATCATGATATTATTATTGTTAGGAATGTAATGTTCAGACGATTTTAGGTCAACAATATGACTATGATTTCTCGACAATCTCTTTCTGTCACTTTCATTATTTTGTATTGATCACACCCTCTCAATAAATCATAGTGTTATGAGCATGAGTAAATAAATGGTGGGGTTAAATTAAGAACCCACTATGTTCCACTATGTAAGAATTTGCCACCAATAGAATTTTAAATTTGTTTTTTATTCATATTTTAACTTTGTGGATCACAGAGCTTAGGTAAATTAACATAAACTTTGTAGAGTGTGAAATGTCATTTGTTTAATTATAATACAGTAAAAATTCATAGTTTTTATATTAGCCATATAAATAAAAATGTAGTATGTAAATGGGCTTAAAGAGTTTAATTTTATACAAATATTTTATAAAGTAATAATATATTGTACCGCTATATAAAATTATTTACTTTTTTTGCAAAGTACATACTAAATATTAGAACAAAAGCACTGAATTTTTCACCCCTCTTTCTCTCTTTTGTATCATACTACTCCTTTAGAACAAACAAAAATAGCAATAACCTTATCAATTCGATTCCATACCTAAAAGCTAATAAAAAAACTAATTTGACAATAAATGTGTTATTTTTGAATGTTGGTATAGGTGGGTGTATTTGGAACCAATATTTGGTCGAGGAACACTGACAATGGAGAAAGGCAGGTTCGATAGAGTAGATAGAGATTTGCGCCTGATCTTAAGTGATTTGGCTGCAGGGGAATGGCGAGTTATCACTCTCTGCCGGATTCCTCATCTTAACAACACGCTACAAGTATTGTTGCAGCAGCTGGCTCACTGTCAGAAAAGTCTTTTGGATTTTCTAGAAGTAGGGCTCTTTACGTTTTAGTGATATCATTTGTGTTTTAAATTTAGGTTTATATTATGCTTGTTTATTTTGTAGTATTTTGTAAAAAAGTTTCTTTTTCTTTTTATCTGAAATTTGCTTGCTGTCATTTAATTTAATTTACTTAGAAAGATAATCATTTAGAGACATAAAACCTTCTTTTACTTTAAAAATAATATGTTTATGTGATAAAGCACTAAACACATAGCATGAACTATAATAATTGTGTATTTGTAATAATTTCTCATATAATTAAAACAAGTTTTATTGTACAGATGAAACGCCTGCGGTTTCCCCGATTTTACTTTCTCAGCGATGAAGATTTGTTAGAAATTTTAGGCCAATCAGACAAAAAGCATGTTATACAGTCTCACTTGAAAAAACTATTTTCTGGTATCCACACTGTTGTATTTAAGGAAGATAAGATCACAGCTATGCAGTCTCTGCAAGGAGAGACTGTGGTGTTACAAACTCCTGTATTGGTTACTAATGATGTTGAGGTTAGTCTTAATCCTCTGTATAAAAACTTATATTTTTTAATGTTATATTTACACAGCACCTAAGTATTTAAGTTTTACCAGAACACTTCCTAATTTATTATTCAATTGTTTAACAGTTTTAGTACATTCAGTATAAAAATTAAAAACTATATAAGAAAGACGTATTACATTTCAATGATTATTCAGTATTAACTTCAAGGGAATAATATAAATCATATTAAAAAGTTATACAAATTGGCGGTTTAAAAAAATACTTTTGGACTTTCTTTGACAAAATTGATGATAGTCTGTATATTTTGTTTATTAATTTTGTATGAAATAGTGAAATAATTTGGTATTTTTTTAGGTTTAATTGTCAAATTGTATAAGTCAAATATTATTACGAATCCTACAAAGATACCTTTCAGAGAGTAAAGTAAAATGAATACACTTATAGTAACCATCACTCCCTGTCATCAACAGTGAAATCAGCTTCTTAAAAACATATTCCTAATATTTTTAGCATATTTACACCTCATGAAATTCTGTTGTACCCCCTGCTAAAACAATGAATGTGCTGCAATCAAAAATTTGCCTTCGATTATAATTTATTTGAAAAAATGGTCTAAACTTCATTCCCCAGAGAATGATTACAATTTAGAAGGTAGTCTTAATGTTCTATGAGGTCAATTTTATTTAAAAAAATTAAAATCCGAGCATAGGGATTAACTTTGTTTATTTTTTGATGCAGTAAAATCAAAAACATTTTATGATGTACCC